>CAHIKZ030004035.1:622500-677500 GCA_903632075.3 Acanthosepion pharaonis | reverse complement strand
TGATTTCACGCCATTAGTTTTGTTTTCTAAAACTTAGTTACCTTACTATGACGCTGAGTCCAAGAATTAATTTATAGGCTGGGATCGGATTTTTACAACTAAAAAAATTAAGATCAGCAGGACAGTTCATTGTCAATGTTTTTTGAGGAAGAAGAAAATATTTAGGTAAAGGATTAACTTCGGATAGGCTAAACAATTCAAAATACTAATGTTTTGATGATTGACAGAATGAACGACGTTTAATAAATCAGTTCAAAGAGCATGCGCAATCGATGTTTTGGGGAATATGGGTGCTGAGCACTTTAGCTCGTCTCCTTAGACAACAATCATTGAAAATTCGCTGGTTCCCAGACTTCATGAGGCTGGCATCCCGCTCTCACCCTTTCACTGTCGAAACTACTAAATGTAGCCGTCTCTTCTACTCCAATAGCTTCATGTCTCGTACCTCTCGCCTGTGGAACTCCCTTCCCTATTCCAGTTTCCCTGAGAGCTATAATCTCCAGCTATTCAAATGTAATGTCAATCGACATCTCTAGTTGCCTTGATCTATCCACTATCCTTCTCTTCATCCTTTCTTCTATCACTCCTATCTGATCTTGCTCCAAATCTTCTGTAACCCCTTGCGTCCTAGTGGCTTCTCGCCTTGCTTGGGGTGAAACGCTTAAAAAAATGCCTGAGTATTTTCTATTTCCCAACCACAAAATTACTTCGAATAGAAGAAGCATTTTGAATGTTTGAGAAATAATAATAGATGCGGGTCAATATTTCCATAACCAAGCCTCGAAATTAGGATTTTATTTCGCACAAATAATTTTTACAAAATACAAGGCTCGATAACCACTCAAGGTAGAAGGTTACTTCCAAATTGTTATATCAAATGAGTTGTGATATGAGTGAAAGTAAAGGGTTTAAAAGTGCTGATTTTTTTTATTTTTAGATAAGGTGGACAGATAACGATAGCAAGCTGAACTGAAGATGAATACTGCAGTGTTTGAAAAAGCAGACAATCATGTGTTTGTTCCACAAATTAGAAGTTACTTGGAAAACACTTTCAGCGAAAGTTTTTCTTAGACATTTCGAATGCGATGGAATTGAGGGTGAATTTTTACCATGTAAATAGCAAAAATATTAGCAAATGACATGTGACGTGGCGACAGTGTAAAAGATGTTGCAGATTGGATCTTCAGCCGCACAAGATTGAGTAAACGACTTAATGCGTTAATGAAATGTTGAACATCAGAATGAATATCTGGAATAACATAAAAGCATCAAGGTTCTTAGTAATTCATTTTTGTTTCAGTAAAAAAAAAAAAAAACAAACACAAAAACATATCACCCACTCTCATGTCCCACTTTTATTGCCTTGATTGGCAGATGTTTTCCAATGAAGCTCCATAGAAAAAGGTTAAAAAAGTATGCTCTGGAAATAAAGCAGTAATAACATGTGGCTCTAAAATACATTCCATCACTATCAAATATGAACCTATATATAAATATATGTATGTTGTGTGTGGTTATTTTCAAGCCGTAACTTAAAATAGCACAATGTCGAAAGTATGGGGCACTTAATGAGGATCGGACTCACTTTTCAAGACAATCTTGCTAGACATTACACAACATCGAGGTGCCTCAGAATAATATTCTCAGTGTAGCTCAAGTGGCACAAGGTGGACGAAAGTATGGTGATCCTAGTGAGGATCGAACTCACTTTCAGTTGCAACTGATCTAGTGAGACAAGTTTGCTAACTATTAATTACACCATGCATAGGTGCGCTAACATACACAAACACGCACAAACGCATATATATATATATATATATATATATATATATATATATATATATATATATATATATATATATATATATATATATATATATATATATATATATATATATATATATATATAAATGAAGAGAGGTGCCGCAAACGTTTTTTGGTTGTAATGTGGATTTATTTAGAAAAATATTATGCTATGTTTTTACATAATTTTACGACACGTGTTTCTGGTCTCGTGACCGTCTTCAGGTAAAAGTGAAGATTTCCATATTATTAAAAATAATTAATTTTTCTTCATGTTCAATGTGAAATATTCTCGATATGAGACATTCTCTCTTTTTGTGTGTTGGTAATCCAATTTCTTTCGAGAATTGTCAATGAAGAGTTCTGCGCGAAGGGTCATAAAACAATTAAGGTTGGTCCAGCGAGTAGTTATCGGCATTTTATCTTTTAATGTTTTACTGACCCCTATGTGCTCTTGGATCTGTTTCCATTTTTGGTGTGTTCCTGTCAGCATGCGTGTATATATGCGTGCGTATATTTTCCCTCCATACATATACTGTCTTACTACGAGGAATTCGTAAACTTATTTGTACCTATACACGCATACACACACATACGCACATACACACTATCTCACCACAAGTAATCAGTAAACACACACACACACATATACACACATATTTCTCAAGACACGAGGAGATATATATATATGTATGTACACATACATACATACATACATTTATTTATGTATATGCGGATGTTGACAACTTAAGAAGTACGTGTGTGTGTGTACATGTGTGTGTGTGTTCGTGTGTGTGTGTTCGTGTGCACACACGCGTATGTATGTGTGTCTATATATCTCAACAGATGAGCTACTTATTTGGAGTCCAAGATAAAATTGTTTCTCCTAAAATTTTATGGCACCCATCATTCTGCTATTCTGACATATTTTACCTTCTAAAAGTGTTACCTCATCACACACACACACACACACACACACACACACACACACACACGTGTGTGTGTGTGTGCGTGTGATAAAAAACATAGTTTTAAGGTATGCTATATTTGTACGTTAAAAGTAACAATTATCTTTGATAGAGCGTATATAAATATTAAATATTTAAATGGACAATGTGGTTAAGCCCCAGCAGTGACAGTCTGTTTCATGCTTAAACGCTATCTTGAGACGATCAAAGATGTATTAAAGTGAGCCAACCATACTTGTCTATTAATCTTTATTTTCCAATTTTCGAATAGGCAATTGCAGATCCGGGTCAAAATTTTGTATATACAGCCCAAAGTTGATGTTCTCTAATGAGCAACACAGATTCTTGCGGATTTATTTTAAAATGATTCATATATAGACCATCGGTGCATAAAAAAAAATTAATGCAACAATCAATTTAAGTATTGATTGAAAATACCAAAATACTATACAATACACATTGTACAGAAAGACACGATATACTTGCATGTTCTTATCATGAAGAGATAGCCCATATATAATAAAACAATAAAGTTTTTAGCTGACGAAATTTGTACACAATAATATAATGATTATTTAATCCTTCCCAATGCTGCCAAATTCTCTAAATCTTTATCAAGCATAACTTTAGTCCATATGAGAAACGGTTTTAAATTTTCAGGAACGGCTGAATGGAGCTAACGTTTTATATATGCAATTGACTACGTTATTTACTGATAGTGATCGGGGCAACGACATTACGCGAACAAAAATGTAACCTTTGGCCAGACATCCACAGTTTTTAACAGGTTGGGCCTCAAATATTTCGAAAATTTGAAAAGTAAAATAATAAGTGAAAGAAAAAATCTTATCGAATGAATTTGATACAACTTCTTTAAATGAAGCCAAAATGCTTACATATTCATCAGTCATACATTTTCATTACTTTAAGCGAAACAGTCTGTCTGTTGATGTCAATTCGTAAGCTACTGAAAGGTGAAGAAAGTATGAGTTTTTAAACAGTGACTAATACGGCTATAATTCAATACTTTTCGATAAAACGAATCGTGTCCTCATAATCACTGGCGTGTTTATCTAAAAATAATTACGCTTAAATTAATTTTTATTCCTGTCGTGCGCAAACGGCTGAGGGGTAGATTCTTCGACTCACGCCTATTCAGTCGGATTCGATCCTAGTTAAAGGAAACAACAGGTCTATCCACACAGGAAAGAGTCTCTTTGTTATATATATATATATATATATATATATATATATATATATATATATATATATATATATATATATATAATGAGCAATCTTTTATAGAATCGGATAATAAGGCCGTTTAAATTTGATAAATATTTTTTCCGTTCTCCAATCAATATAGGAGAGGCCCATTGCACTGACTTTTGAGTAATATGTTAAGACAGTCCGGACTTGGTGTTGAGAGAACCAGTCTTAGAAAAGAAAATCCCGGAATTCAACCACCATGGAAGCAAGTAATTTTCTGGTATGGCACAATACGGATCATTCATCTCCAAATTTTAAAGTCGTTTGGAAGATCTGAAACCAGTAATGAACATCAAAATCATTGAAGGGAAAATATCCTGCAGACGAATATATTTGTGTTTCTGATACATATCTGTATTTTTATTTATCCTTTCCTAACCTAGATCATGTCTCTGAATACTACTGCCTGTAAGAAAGAACAAATGAGGAATACAATTAGTTATTTGAACAAGATTCAAATTCTCTTGTAAAATCACAAGTGTTCTCGTATCAATTCTGTTAGCATAGCAATACATCTCCCACTATGATCGTTTCAATTTTGCACTCGCAGGATGGATTTGGTAATAAGTACAAAACTGTACGATTAAAAGCAGTGAATTTACAAAGCACACCAGGTAAACAAGACAATAGTCGGTTTAATATTAGTCTCAATCAATCATTTATCCTCTTATCTCTCGTTCGTTTTATATATATATATATATATATATATATATATATATATATATATATATATATATATATATATATATTCATACATGTTACCTAACTACACAAAAAACACACACACACATATATATATATATATATATATATATATATATATATATATATATAATTGATATTTCACTGTTAATTTTGCTTATAAGTATTTTCATTTAACTAACCCAGGGAAGCATTTCTGCATGCCATCTGCATGTCAGATTCTAGACTTCAAGAGCGCAACTCCCTGTGCCTCCTTTTACACTTACATGACTTGGAGCGACTATATAGAATCAATAGCCACATTTACTGCAAGGAAAGTTGTGTCACTGTGCAAAGCCAAAATTCTTGCACATTTACAAATCTACAATTCGTCTGTACAGTGAATAAGGCTGCTATATCTGCTCTGGTGCTCGAGGTATGCATCCCAAGATGCTTGACAAAATCCAACGAAGGATCGGTTATACAAATCGATCCTGATCAGGCATCCCGACTTAAGACCTTTTCTCAGTGATTTTACGTAGGTTGCCTCTGTTTTATATATATATATTTCATGGCAACTGCTCTGATGAGATTTATTCCATGGTGCTCCGAATAGGTGAATTTAAGCGTGCCACTCGATTGGCATCAAGGTCCCACGCTTTCACTGTAGAAATAAATAAAGGCAACTGGAATTTCTACTCTAACAGTTTCTTTTATCGGAGTTTACACATCTGGAACTCTTTTCTGTGTCATTTACTTTCCTCATAACGACAATTTCTAAATATTTAAATCCAACTTTAATCGGTAAATTCTGTCCTCTTGAAGAGCCGTTCACCTTTTGTCTCACCACCCTGTTATCACTCTTCTATTTCAATTTCACTACCTGTAACTCCTGTGTAATAGCGGTAAAATAGAATAGATTTCAAGATTCTAAAAAACTTGATATGTATACTCCAAGGATCAACTACCCACTAATATAACATTTACAGCTATTATATATATATATATATATATATATATATATATATATATATATATGTGTGTGTGTGTGTGTGTGTGTATCTCTGTCTCTCTCTATATATATATATATATATATATATATATATATATATATATAGATAGATAGATAGATAGACAGATACCATTATATATATATATATATGTATAATGTGTACGTATATAATATACATGTGTGTGTGTGTGTGTGTGTGTTTTTTTTTATATATTTTATTTATATATTATATATGCGCGGTAATTATTGAAAAGCGCTCAATATCAGTGATAGAGCTAACATATTTATTTGGATTAGTGTTAGTTTGTGACCCAGAGTTTCACGCTATTTGCGATCGTCAGACAAAACGCAACCATATATAAATACAAAATTCAAAAATTAATCAGTTTGTCTGATGATCGTAAATAACGTGATACCCAGGTTAATTCGACTAAATACATATATATATATATATATATATATATATATATATATATATATATATATATATATATATATATCAGTATATATAGCGTATATCGGTATTTTCACGTTGGTGAGATAAAAATAATTTTCGTTGGAACGCCACTGATACGTACACAGGCATACTTACACGCACGTTCACACATTGCAGATTGCAAAACATATATGAACAGTGTGGGACTGAGTACAGCCATGTGTCGTTGCGTGCATATGTACGCAAATGGTCACTGAATTCAATGTTGTATTATGTAGCGAACTTCTTTCGCAAGTCACAAGGTCAACGTATGTAGACCGTTCGTCTATTTTTTTCACGGAGTAATGTTTTCTCCCCCACACTTATATACGTGCATACGTATAGAGTAGTATCGTGATTTCCCACCTGAAGAAACGTTAGTTTGTAACATTGAAACAAGATGCACAGTTTTGTAGTGGGTATGTACATGTTCTAATGTAATAATATATATATATATATATATATATATATATATATATATATATATATATATATATATATATATATATTCGACTGTCCTGTCGAATTCGATGTATGAGGGTCAAGGAGATCAGTTCCTAGAAACAGACAGCCCGACAACAGCACATAAGATTTGATTATATTGGTGAAGGTTTCGTGCAGGACGATCCACACTTTTTGAAGGGCCGACTACAGAGACCTGGTGCATATATATATATATATATATATATATATATATATATATATATATATATATATATATATAAAAAATGTAATTGGTAGGGATTATTCCAAAGATAACTTTTCAGTCAATATGAGAGATCAATAGAGTAAATTATAAGAATCATTAAGAAAAACCTTTAAAGTCCATAGTAATACATTTATTTCGATGCATGCAAGAATATTCATCTCATCAGACTAAATCCTAAGAAATATATATAATTCTTATCTGTTTTTTACTTAAAATCTCAAGCATAGTCATGACCTTCGCTTACCCGAATTTTCAAGTATATATAACACTATATGTTTAAGTTGTTATCCTTCGTTTAAACGTTTATAAAATAGAAAGATTGAACCATGTCAATTAAGACATCAGATGAGTTTCTCCGAATATCCAATACGCTCTTTGACGATGTGCGTTAGGTAATCTGTTTATGGAATATTTAATTGAACATGTACAATGGGGCACCTCGAAGTGATATCATGGATAGCAAGCTTGTCTCGCTAGAATAATTACGACTGAATAATGAGTTCGATCCTCACTGGGTACCCCATACTTTCGTCCTTGTGCCACATCTGAGCTACGCTTAGATAATCACTATACAATAAGAATATGTTTAAAAAGATATGCTCATAAAAATTTGATGTTCATAAGAAATTTGATGTTCTTCTGTCTTCTGTCTCAGAAGACAGAAAATTTCTATGCCGCCATTAACATATATATATATATGCCTATATATATATATAAATATATTTTAATGTGTCAGAATAATCTCTTCAGGGGTTTACATGCAATATCTGACAATTCAATTACGGAATGGGCCTCTTGTTTCCATGGGTCTGATTGTTTTTAGTTTCACAAGGATAGTGATTGGAAGTGAACCCAGGACATGTTGACCACGTAAATAAATATAGCTTTCAGAGCATAAGAACGGGAAAGAATTTCTCAAGATTCTAGTTTCGGAATTTCTTCTCATTAAGAAATTCATTGTTTCTACCCTATTTGTATTTATATTCATTTATTCTGCTATACGTCGCACATTTAATCTTTAACCTTAGAGCACGTGGGGTCGAATTGTAGCCATATTTGTATCTGTTTGTGATTTTTGCTGCATAATTTTTGCGTAAACCAAATTCCTTCAAATGCAGTACATTAATGGGCTAATACCGTGTCTATTCAGGACATAATCGACAATGGTTCTTCCTAGCTTCGATTTTCTTTAATAATTGAATTTTTATGACATGTCGTTTCCATATGCTTTCTCCTAGATTTTACATTCAAAGTAAACCTTCTCCTAGACTCACACCCACGGAAAGCAACCATTTTATTTTCCCCATATATAAGGAAAGGTGGAGAACCGATAACATTAAAAAGAATGAACAAATGCCAAACTATACCATGACAATAGGCTATCATATTAATAAATAGGGAACATAAAACTGCAAACATATTTCTTTCTATTTCTTTAGATTTCGGTTAGAATTTCTTCGATAAAAATGTCAATGATTTTAAAAAAAAAGCCTAATTATTTTCTTAAATGCAACAACAATGTTAATTGTACAAATCGAGATTTCTCTGACAGAAGTAAAATCAGGTCAGGTAGAAAAATTAATTGAATACGTTTAGACGCGGTCCAGTTTTTACATGACATGTAAAAATATAATTTAATTTAATTATTCACATTCGAAACTCGTAAAATTATTTTCAATTATATTTAATGATCTGTTATAAAATCAAAGTTTTTTAGTGAAATGCTCGAGTTATCTTCTTAATGGTCCAGGTTAGAAAGAGACTTTCATAGGAATGTCAGACATGGCACCAAATTCTTTCACAAATATCAAAACTGTAAACTGTATACAATCGTATTCTCAGAACAATGGTTAAGTACAGTTTCAAGCGAATGTTTCCTCAAGCTGTGTGGACTGGCGCTACAAAACCAACATGGAAAGAACTGTATCATATGAAAGTAACCTAATCACATGAGGACATTCAACACCAGAAAAGGCTAAAGTGGATTTCACACAAATATTAATTCATTTGGAAATTCTTTCAAAAATCAAATAATTGTAGGTTTTTAATAAAACTTCCAGGATATATTCAGAAATGAGGGAATTTTTTAAAAGATTTTTTTGTTTAGAAAATCTATGTAAAAATACTTATTTTTTACATTTGTTACAATCACTTAATTAATTTCATGAAATTTCGAGAAATTAAATTTTTAAGGCGGGGAATATTTTTTAGTTAGTAATTATGTCATTATTTTCTTACAAGAGAAAATAATTAAAATTATGTTAATGCTCGACATTACGTAAAAGGTTAGGAAGAAAGCTTCCATAATTACTGAAAAGTACGTTCACAGTTATTGAACCTGTGAAACCCTTTTTACTGAATTTTTTTTTCATTATTTTTCTTTTATAATTTTCAACAGATACCAGCACTGACTGCTCGTTCAATTAATGCCGAATATTTCCTTACAAAGAAATAAATAATATTACCATTAAATTAAAATGATACAACAGAAATGGAAAAATCAACACCATGCACTATTAATATAATCTGGATGAAATGTCACTGCCTGTAATGAGGTTTGCCACAAGGCATAGATGTGATGTAGTAAGACGCTAAAATCGATTCCATTATATTATTCACCTGAAATTAACTGTTCTTTCGAATCGTTTTCGACGCTCTGCAAAAGATCTTCTGGCCAATTCCCGGCCGAAGAAAGTCAGGCGCCTCAGTATTAATACGCAACACGTCAAAAACTGTTTTTTTTTAAAGTTCAGCATGTGATACTTTGCTATCAGAAATGCCAACAACCATAACAGTGTTTAAAAAAAAAAAAAAAAAAAACAAACTTCCACCTGCTTCTGAGAAATACCAGTGGGCAAATGACTGCTAAACATCAGTTAGTTTAATGACTAAGTTTATAAATTTGTTTTAAATACACCAAAGCGGGTAATGTTATTTACGATGCATGATTTAAAATTGTTGTACATTAAAAGAAATAAAGTATATATTCATTATTAACTTTCCACAAGTCTTTTCTTCATGTTATTACCGTTTTTCATGACATGCTGTGATGATAACCCTCATATTTGCGGTAGGAACTGTAAAAAAAAAAAGAAAAAAAGAGAATGAATGCTTATTAGCAAAGAGAGAGTTGAAGATGCAAAATAAGTATTTGAACTGCAAGAATTAAGTCAGTGTAGGTATTTAACTGGAAAATGTCGTATTAGACGGCCTAAAATGAAACACGGACATTGTAAGGCGTGTAGAAATAGAAAAAAAATCTCTTCCAGAACATAAGAGAATTAGAGAAGATGGAAAATACTAGAAACAAAGAAAAGATTAATGAATAATTATATTTTACATCAAATATGGCAGTGAATGCTGATTTATTTCTTCACATATGACAAAAGGTCTTGAATGCTATGAATATTATTTTTACATTGATTGATTGATTGAATTCTTTCTTATAAATTATCAACATTTTCCAGGTTATTTGAAGCCACAAAAGTAGGTACCGCCACTTTGTCGCGTAAAAAGAGAGCATAGCATGAAAAAAGGCCCCAAAAGCAGCAAAAACAAAGTTTTATGATTAAAACGTTTATGTTATTATTAAGAGGAAAAGAAATGTATTTTTTAAAAATTTTTTTGAAATTTGTTACAACTTTGTAGCATGTTCGAAATATTGATTAAAATCTTGTTCTTTTTTATGTCAGCGGTGGACAATGATAATGGTTATTTTCTTTTTTTTTAGATTTTTTCCCGTGAAAAACAAATTCATTTGGAAATTCTTTCAAAAATCAGATAATTGTGGGTTTTTAATGAAACTTCCAGGATATATTCAGAAATAAGGGAATTTTTTAAGAATTTTGTTTTTAGAAAATCTGTGTAAATTTTTTTTTGTTTTTACATTTTTTCCACCCACTTACTTAATTTCGTGAAATTTCGAGAAATTAAATTTTTAAGGCGGGGAATATTTTTTAGTTAAATGCAGGACTCCTTGAAAAAATTGAGATTCCAATCTATATAATTTTTATTTGAAATACATCAAAATATTTTACTTACTGGAAATAGTAAATTCAATCATGTAGCTTTAAAGCTAAAATGAAATCTTCAAGAATTTTTTTTCATTTTTACAAAATTAATTTTAAACTTTAAGTATCGATAAATACTTTAAGAATTAAGCAATATTGTAAGAATTTGCGAGTGATAATAATTTTGTACTGATACATGATTTATTTATTAACCCATAGCTAGGGAAAAAGGACGTTGATTCATACGTTTCGCAACGGTATTGGCGCGTAGGTGAATATAAAGAAATATGTTATCCATCACGCCGACAGAACATGCAAGCTTACATCACCTGGTATTACTCAAGTGGTCACCAATCTCGGTACTGACTAGGCTTGACGTTGCTTAAATTCGGCAATCCTAGGAGAAACGAGGTTTCAAAATTATATGGCCGTAACCAGGGCAACCAACAAAGAGCCATTATTAAAAATAGTGTTGCTATAAGAAAGGGACAATTTCTGGGAAATTTCTTGTAGACATAATTAGGAAAGTAGATCTAGTGAATTTAACACTAATAGGATGTTGTGAAGATAATTGAAGAGCATGAAGGAAACGGAAATTAATCTACTAATCAGTCAAGGCAAACAAAACTATTCCTGGGTGCTTTGGGTAAATTATTGTCTAAATTAGATAAAAATTAAAAGAATACTGACATCGCATATTAAGATTATATTCACCAAAATTATACAAAAATATCTTGAAATACTAAAGAGTAAACCTCTTCAATAAAATAGCCATTGGATTCCATCACGGCCTCCAGACGGCTACGGAATCTCCAGGATATCTTATAGTAGGTTTCCCTTCTTTAAGTTGCTTAATTCTGACATAATCCTTGCCTTTGTTCATCTTTGGTGTTACAGTGAGTTTTGTTGATCTATCGCACATAATAATCAAGGAGGTTGCCGTCTGAGAAGCTAGTTTGCCAGATGTAAAAGGTGATGTAGTCGCAGAAATTGCCTGATAGCCATGTCTGTGTTCTCCTACCATTGATTCCACCACGGCCTATAGAAACCTTCGGATGCTCCGCTAAATCTTGTGGGCGGTCTTCTTTTTTAAGTTGGTGAATGCTGCCATAATATTTTCTTTCAGTACATCTTTGGGGTTAAAATGTGTTTTGTTGGTCGCTTGTACATTCAAGGGCGTTGCAGTCTGGCGAGTTAGATGGACAGAGGTAAAGGATGATGAGGTCACAGAAATTGTCTGACAGTCATGACTTCGGTTTTTTCTGCTTGTGTGACTTGGTGCAGAGACCTGTTGCCAGATATAGTTACTTCTAGCAATCATCTTCTTAGCCCAGGGCAGTGCTACCTGCTCAAGACGTTTGATGTAAGCCCCCCACCCCCACCTGTTGTGTTGGAGTCTCTCGCGAATAAATTCGGAAGTTCATCTTCATCAGCCAAATCAGAATGAGTTTTTCCTAGCTGCAGTAAATTCAGAATCGGAATTGGACGGATAAACTCTTTCTGCATCCTCTGTTGTCCTCAGGTTGACAGAAAATCCCTCTGAAATATACGTATTGAAGCTTCTGGTGCGAATGGCATGTAGTACAGCATGCCGTTTCCAAATTTCTGACTGAGTGAAATAGGTAATAGGGCTCTTTTTTTCTCACAGATGGTGCCTAACTCATCTTACAATAGTAGGCAGTCGACAGAATAAAAAACAAACAACACGCTCAGAAATATATATATATATATATATATATATTATGCAGTGTTACATTAGAACATGCACATATCCCCTACAAAATTGTACATTTTGTTTCAACGTCAAAGATGGGGAAAAAACCTTTCTTAGATGTCTCATCAGGTGGGGAATCACGGTGTTACTAATTTTTTTTTATTCAGAAATACAGTTATCGAAGCATATTGGTTGGGTTTCAATCCAAGCTTACAATTATTATGTTTTTTTTTTGTTTCTTATCTATTAATAACTACCTTCCTACATACAATAGTACTGATCCACTTTTCCAACCTACGTTAATCGAAATGGAAACTTAGTACCAATTTAATCTTATTTTGCATTTATTTTTATATGGAATTTACCACCTATTTCTCCCTAAAAATAAAAAAAATTATATTGGTCGAATTATTTTTCTTCTTATGCCAAAATAATATGAAGGATAAAAAAAATAGAAAAAAAAAAGAAAAGATACCTAATATTCGGATGGGAGTAATTTTAAAATGGCATTCGCTACTAAGATGTACAAATGATTGGAAGTTTTGATTAGCCATGACCACCACTTCTTCAAGTGACACTGTGCAAATGGAAGTGGATGATATCATATATTTATTATTTTAATTTTACTTATATTATTCTCGGAATTACCTCTTCAGAATGGGACAAATACTTAACAAAACATAAAGACATATTTCAAAAATACAAATATTCCTACTACCATATTCTTAAATGCCTAATACACAATCGGGCTCAATAATTGAGACAAGGTGGAGATTTATTTAATATATATTAAACGGAGTTTTCTTAACAAAATAAGTGTCATTAATTAAAAAGGTAAAACCTTTAGAATTTAAGTAAATAACCTTTTTTTTAAAGAATTACATTTATTAGAGAATGGAAGACTAATTCTGTAAATAATAATAAACAATAAATAAAAATAAAATCTTTTAAACAATGAAATCAATTGAAAATAGATGGACCGAATATAATAGTTATTATCTTGTATATAGATTCTGGGATAAAAGAGACAACAAATCGGTAAATTTCCTAAAAGAATTAAAATTCAGCCTTCTATAAGTACCTTCAATAACATTATGTACCCAATTTATACAAAACAAAGAAATAAATTTAAATGATGAAATTTTTTATCAACACTACATATATATATATATATATATATATATATATATATATATATATATATATATATAAAATAATTAATTTAAAATGATAAAAAATATCAACATTATATGTATATATATATATATATATATATATATATATATATATATATATATATATATATATATATTATTGCTTATATGCTATATACATTATATTTGGTTATTAAACTGACGGACAGATCGAAATTAGAGAAACTCTTCTTAGTGACAGGCAATCAGATGAAACGTTCGTGATAGACGTGCTACTTACGTTTTATTCTAATGAAAGAAATGACAAACTGTTGACAGCTCTCTCCAAATAAATACGAACTGAGAATAGCAAATTCAAAATCAATCAATATTGATCTGCTGCTTTGAACCCTAGATTTCAACCGAATATCACTGCTGATTTAATGAAGTCGAAAAAATATACTTATATGATCATTGGTCACATTTTATTTCGAAACAACTTTTAATTGAAATTTATAGATACAAGCTTACATATTTAAATGCCTTTTTATATAGTATCTTATACACACATATCATTGTGTATAAGAGGTAGATAATAGGTCAATAGATTTGCATAGTCATTAGATTTATGTTTAAACAATTTTAGTTTTATACCGTATTACTGTTATTAATTATATCACAGATTTATACAGATTGTCAAGGAAACAGTTTAATTTGAAAAATAAATACTTATTGTTTAATAAACGTTTATTCACAGTAGTTACAAGCTAATAGATTCGACATTCTATATGCGTGTGGGGGGTGTTTGCGCGCGAGTGGGGAGGTGCGAGTGTTTAGAAGGTCCGCGTATTCGAATCTCAGCGTGCGGCACTGTCGGAAAGTGCCTGAAAACATACCACAGCCTTGTGAGTGAAATTGGGTCGACGGAACCCCTCGTTGCCATCGATAGCTGTGCTATCACGTAGACAGAAGTCATCATGGCCGAGGGCTTGTTCAAATTGTTGACCCTGCTAGATAACACGCTCTTTCCCCAAATTGTAACAATGGTCTGCTCATAATAGTCGCAGTATAAAAACACAGGTAGGCTTGATCAAGGTATTTAATAAACACGAATGCGCTAGAATACGTCTGGCCCGGGGATATATATATATATTGGCCGCTATATATATATATATATATATATATATATAGATTGATGTGAGTTTGTGACTCTGAGTTTCACTCTTTAGCGATCGTCAGACAAACTGTTTTACTGACAATCGCAAAACCGTGGATCCCAGTGTCACAAACACACCTCAATCCAACTAAATATGTTAGCTTTATCACTGATATTGAGCACTTTTCAATAAGTACCGCGCATATATAATATATAAATAATATATATAATTAATTGCATATATATATATATATATATATATATATATATATATACACAAATTTCACACACACACACACATATATATATATATATATATATATATATATATATATATATATATATATATAAATTGACTCGCTATTTCTTTGTCATTTAGTCGACTGCGGCACATACTCAAGAACATTTGTGTATATACCACATCAAGAACATTTCGCTTCGTAGCACAAGTCACTATTAAAACAAAACATTAACCAAGACATTCGAGTTGTATTTTTAAACAGCACTTTAGATCGAGAATTACATGTGATGTATGTCCTGCAAATTGTTCGGTAATATCCATACTGTCAACTGTACAAAAATACTTCCATATATCAGTGGTCTAAAATAGATTCGAATTTATTTTCGCATATTTTAAATTAATAATCACTAATTTAGATGTGTAATCCATGTTGTGATATCCTTGTGGACTTTTGTTATCTATTTTCCTCTAAGCTAGATTAAAGGCAACGTGTCTGCAATATTACAAAGTAACGTTGTGGTAACCTTGCAACGATTCTACACAACAATGAAAAAACTTTTGTTCAACATCGATATGATGTTGCAGAATCGTTCCAATATCGTGTTATTGGCTGCTTTCACAACTAATATTCTATATTCATTATAGGTTTTGCGTTTTAATTACCGTGTATAGTGTGAGTTTTTTTCTGACTAGTATGAAATAATATGAGAAAAATATAAAAAAAAAATTAAAGAGAGAACAATAAATGAACAGAAATTAAGAAGCCAGATGATGATGATTGACCGTACATTAACGTTTTTAAAGTTTAAAGTTGACTGGAAAACAGTAGGCCGGAAGAGAGTTCCACAATCGCGATGTGAACAGGATGAAACGGATAGCAACGAACATCCGGTTACATCTGACAATTTGAACGTTAAAATGGCGAGACTTATCTACCAATCTGGTAATGTGCTTAAATTCGTAGAATCGAGGAGAAAAAGAAAACTCATCACGAGAATTAGCATGAAAGTATTTATAGAAAAGGCACAGGGAAGCTACAAATGCTGGTGAAAATATGACAAAATTAGTATTTCTTTTTCGTTCGATTATTTTGATATGAGTAACATATTTTCAGGAAATTGTATATGGTTTAAAAATTCAATTTTAATTTTTCAATAAGATACTTTCAATGCTTTCTGTAAAAATATAATGCTAAAATCCCGTGCATTATTCTTTCTTTAAGTTTTTTTAATTATTGCAGTCTTTTTCTTCTATGTGTAGCGTCCCTTCAAGACGTAGGCAATCATGGCTTGTATCTCCAGTGATTCTCAATATGTTTTGTTTTTGGCTATTTTTCCCAACGCCTTTTCTCTCATCCACTCGCTTAAGCCCACTAGGTATGTCACGCGTTACTTTCCCTTGCCTTTCTTTCCCTCTATCCGCCCTGTGAGTATCAGATTCTCCAAGCCCTTCTTTCTCATTACTTTCCCAGAAATTTCATCTGTCTTTTCCTGATATTAAGTATAAGCTTTCTCCTTGTTTGTATCCTCTCCAATGTCTCATCGTTCCTCACATGTTCGGTCCATGGTATTTTTAGTATTCTTCTGTAGAACCATAACTCCGTTGCGTCGAGTCTCTTCTTCATCTTTGAGGAGACCGCCCAACATCCGCTGCCGTGAAGGAAGACATATATCACGTAGCAGTTCACTACTCATTTCTTTGTTATCAACGAAGTTCTGCTGTCTGGTAATGTTCTGTCTAGCTTTTCAAATGCGTCTTTAGGCATCGCAATACGTCTTCACATCTCAGCGTCGCATTTACCATCCTCTGTCAGAATATTTCCCAGAATTTAAATTAACACACCTGCTTGACTTTAGTGTACCCGACCTGAAAATTGCTTTTCGGGTTCATCTTTTTTTCTGATGATCATGCATTCTGTTTTCTTGTAGATTATCCTTCACGCTTTTCTTTTGCTATATTCTGTAAGAGCTTTTGTAATTTCCTTTCTGTGTCCGCTATCAGCACTGTGTCATCTGCATATCTTTTTGCTGTTAAGATTGTAGCCACCAATGATGAATCTTGGTAGGATTTCAATAAATTCTATGTACTTCCCTTTAACATATTTCCCTTAAAATCAGCCACATGTTCTTCCGAGAATAAATACGAGACAAAATTGTTTGTTATGTTCTGTTGTTTTTCGATCGAATCATTTGCTTTCGATGAAATGTCTATTATCGACTAGTGACACCTAAAAGCTACCTGTTCGCGTGGCTGGTTTTCGTCTAGGTCATTTGTTACTCTATTAGTAATTGTTTTTGAGAATCATGCATATATTTCGAGAATATGTTGACAGGACGATAGCTTCAAAGGACATTATTATCTAATTTGCATAATGTAGGATTACTATTCGCAGACTGACGAACGGAGGTAATTTCATTTGTCTTTTCAACTGTGGAAGTATTGCTAATCCGTTGTGGAATCCTTCTCCGGCATATTTCAAACGATCCGTGAATCTCCAATTTCTCCCTGATTGCCTTTTAGAATTTGAAACGTTAAAAAATAAATTATCTGTGATTTAAATCAGGAACAATATTAGGATCTACTTTGTTTTTACTTTTGTCGATATGTCTATTATTTACATTGCAATATTGTCCTCAACTTTGTTGCCATATTTATCACAACGTTTCGGCCGCTGTATACCCCGGTTTTGTTCAGGTGGTTGGAATGTCGAACTGAAACCTTTATTTCGCTCGCTGGGGTAGACCGTTCTATTTCCACGTGCTATGTCTAATGGATGTCAGTTATCAGTTATCTCTTGTTAATTCACCTCTCCAAGTTCCCCACTGCCTTAACCAGGTATTGAACTCACACTGTCACTGGATCTAGCCAACGCCTTTATCCACTGTACCACGCATCCTTAAGAAACACTGAGATAAATATGTCAACAAAGATGAGGACATTAGTTAGATTAATATAAATAGTATACCTCATCTCAGAAATATAGACAGATACTGAAGGTCGATATGTTTATTATGCGTTCATGTACCCTTAAGATATGGGCGATTATATTCTCCATAACTACTTTTATTTGTATCTTTAAGCAATGTTAGAGTCGCTGTTATGTTATCCATTGATAGAAGCTATTTACTTGGGCTAAACGATCTTTACCCTCTACTAATATTACTTTAATTATGTCCTGTGAGTTTCAAGGTTACCAAATCCTCTTTCCTCGTGATATATCCCTGGTATTTTAATAGGGTCATTCTGAATCTAAATGAAACTGTTTAATTTTGTTCCAGTTTTACTTCATATGTCCACGTTTCTTTTTTTTTTTTTTTGTTTCTTTTTTTTCAGACTCATTTATATGTCTCCTCAGTGTTCTCCTTGCAATGGAACTTCTATTAGTTTCTGAATATTGGAGTATTGTGAGTACATAGCAGTTCAGCACTGTCTTCTATATTTCTAAAAAATATTCATGTTTCGTACATAGCTGAAATTTTCGAAGGTAATTTTTCTATTTGAAAGCACCTTCGTGGTTCTGTAAACAATATTACTTGTTTCGAATGAAAAGCATCCTCAAAATACTCACAGCAATTTTCAGATATTTGTACATATATTTGCTTTATTATTCGGGTATATTTTTTTTGCATATCAGGGGTAATCTCTAGTTTAAGTAGTAGGGCATGTAACAGTAAATCATTTTTATCTTCAAAGAATTCTTATAATCCGAAAATATTTTCTATGTTTACATAATCGACAGAGGATTGATGATAGCCATTGCATTTCGTCGTCTGAGGAAAGTTTATGTTATATATATATATATATATATATATATATATATATATATATATATATATATATATCATTTAAATATCCGTGGAGACCTACCGGACCCTATTGGTAACAAACATGTTGGCAACGCAAATATAATAGCATCATCTACATGCAAAAAGACTTAAAATAAGGGAAAGTCTATTAATAAAAACAAAAAACAAACACTCAATAATATCAACTATGAACATGGACACAATATTTTGACCATGTTTTGAAAATGAAAACATTATATAAATACATACAGGCAACAAACTATTTGTTGTTAACAGTTAATATATTTCAGCCTTGAAAATATCTAAATGTATTGCCGAAAGCGCTCGAGAAAAGAACATTCGGACAGTTTTAATATAATTTACCATCTGAAAAGGAAAAGAAATTAGAGATCACATGAGAAATTTTATAAAAAACTAAATCAAAGCACCTTGACTGCCGTATTCAATGAAATATGTATGAAGTAAGGATTGCTGCCCAAATACACACACACACACACACACACACATATATATATATATATATATATATATAATATAATAATCGACTCTCCCGTCGAGATTCGACGTATGAGTGTCATGCAGATCAGTTTCCAGGAAACCGACAGCTCGACACCGGCACATGAGATTTGATTATAGTGGTGAAGGCCTCGTGCAGGACCATCCACACTTTTTGAAGGGACGAATAAAGAGACCTGGTGCACAGAATGCCACAAGGTTCGCAAACGACCCTCCGCAGGTTTTGAATTCAGTTGTCCTTCTCCTAGATCAGTTGCCACCCAAGGCTATAGAACTCAGTCTGTCCTGCTATTTTACCCATAGCTGAAGGGAGAGGAAGAGGATTCATACCTTTCCCAAGGGTATTGGCACGTAAGTGAATGTAATGGATTTGACTGAAATTCGAACATATATATATATATATATATATATGCATGTATGTATGAATGTATGTATGTACGTACTATTTCCAGATACCAGGGTTCATATTTTCATGGAATGTGACCAAATGAGGTTTAGTTATCAACAAACTTGGCTTTCTTTGGTGTACGTAAGTAGCGGTGCTACCACTGTCTCAAATTGATAAGTCCAACATTAATCTTGCTAGATCTACGACAAACTATGTCAGATTTTCCCATGATCTGATAAGATTCATACGCATTTGATGAGGTGCCAGAACATCTAGTACCCACCTTCGTCATGCCAAGTTCAGTGTACATTATATTTTCACCTCTCTCACAGAATATGCTAATACCATTGGCTAGTTGATTTATAGTCAATCGTCAGTCATCCATCGCCATGTGGTTAAGATGATTCATGTTTTCTTCAGTGGTGGGTGCTGAAGGACGACCAGAACATTGGTCATATTCAAGGATTTTTTTGTCTCTCCTAAATTCAGCTGTTCAATTTTGCACTCTTGATAAAGCGGAGGCATCAGCCTCTAATGCAGCAAACATGTCATCATGAAAGTTCTTGGGGATTAAGCAATTTATCTGAAAGTAATTGGTACCAAAACGAATTTAATTTGATCTTTTTTGTAGAGAAGGTGCTATTAATTACATTTGATGTCTTCTTTGAATAACCATATATCAGTTTACCTGGAAAGAAACAATGAAGTTATTAATGAGAAGAGTTGAAATTAATCCATGAAATATTTCAAAGCTTGAAGATATTTCCTTTATAATCAGCTTAGGAACATTTCGCTCCACCTTGGTATATGTATATTTTAATTTTTAGACACACACACAGTCTCTCTCTCTCTCTCTCACTCTCTCTCACACACACACACACACACATATATATGTTTGTGTGCGTGCGTGTGTGTGTGCGCACGTGCGTGTGTGTGAGCGTGCGTGTCTAAAAATTAAAATATACCTATAACAAGGTGGACTGAAATGTTCCTAAGTTGACTATATATATATATATATATATATATATATATATATATATATATATGTGTGTGTGTGTGTGTGTTTGTGTGTGTGTGTGTGTGTGTTTGTCTGTGTGTGTGTTTGTTTGCACCCTAATCATATTTTTTGATCTGTGTATATCGAATCAAAAAAATAACAATCACACACACACGCATATATGTATCTGTGCGTGTATGTGTGCTGTCAGATTGTGTATATCTAATCGCAACAAATGCACACAAACATACACACACGCGCACAGACACATATACATACATACATATATATATATATATATATATATATATATATATATATATATATATATATATATAAAAAAATGAGTTAACTGAATATATTGCCCGATATGTATTGTCCTGTATTCCCCAATCGAGTCTTCATTATTTAAGTGAAATAACGTGCCTTATATATATATATATATATATATATATATATATATCAGCTAGATTTCGATCCTAGCTAGAGGCAACCGGACGTCTATAGTCACACTGATGTGTTGCGATAAATCGAAAGAATCTGTTTGTGAATGACAATATATATATATATATATATATATATATATATATATATATATATATATATATATAAAAAATCCGGAGATCATTTGAATCCGATACCTTGGTTTTAAACTTACACTATCCTCAGACAATTTTTTTATCAGTTTACGACCCAACACTTTATTTTTTTTAGAAAAAATAATAAATGACATATTATTTAAAAAAAATAAATATAAAAAAAAAACGCACGACGTTTCATGTAATAGAAAATGGGGAGGAAGATTGCAAAGAAGAAGAAGAAGTGGGAAGGTTAGAAAAAAATGTTATTAGAAAAGTATCGGTGGGAGTTAAATAAAATGTACATTATTTTTTTATCCAGCCTTATATATGCTCATGAGGAATTTCTTAATATGTATGCAAGGACTCAAGACGTGTATTTAGCACGTTTTAATCCCACTGTTTCCTGGCCTGATTCAACTCAGATATTAATGTTTGATATTTTTAATTTTGCGCAAACAGGATATTTGTTTTTGATTTTATCGACTGCAAAATATAGTAGGGTCAGTTTTGGCATCGTCTGTGAGAATAAGTACCGCGTGTTGCAATTCAATCCGCCAGAAATTTGTAAACTACATGCTGTACTGCTTGGCATTCGTTCAGGAATCTCCAATATGAACATTTCATAGTGTTTAAGTGTCACTCTGTGTACAGTGCAGAGGATTCCGAAAGAGTTGGAAGATATATCATGGTGTTTAGTATGAGAACTGGTGATGGCGATGTTATGTTTCCATTCATCATCTCAGAGGGTCTCAGACTCAAAACGGAGGCTTAAATCAAATACCCTGAGAAGGTATTGCTGCCCTAGGACAAGAGGATGGCTACTGGTAGAACCTATGTCTGGTAACATGATTCTACACAATGCCGCATAAGCAAGAATACACAGTGATGGCTGTCAGACAATTTATGCGATCACATCACACTTTAAATATGGCCTCCTAACTCCCCAGTCTGCAACACTCTTCATTAGTATGTATGAGACGCAGTTGAGTGAGAGACGAACGAAACTGCTTTTAACACCAAAGATAAACCGAAGGAAACGATTATGGCAGCGTTCAACAAATTAAGCAAGCAGATCGTCAAGAAGAGTTAAACTAAAACTTCAATGTTATTTTCATTTTTACGTAATTTAGACGACCATTTATCTAAACACACTTCATAGTATATTTATATATGTGTATATATGTATATATGACTGGGGGTACGTACTTCGTCCATACAATATATCTCATACAATATATCTATGGATGGATCTGAATTTGTATATATACAGGATGCTAATCTTCTAATTTGGATCAGCCTGCTCATCTAAAATGGAACACCCATTAATCAACAGTGAACATCTGGATTTGTTCAACAACCATTGACAGTGTTCTCAAAGGATTCCATATACCCAATTACACTTTGTCTCAACCTGTTGTACTTATACTGCTGTATATAGGCTTTGTTGATCATATATACCGTAAAATAAAAAAAGTTACAAAACACCCACGATTAAATGGAGTTTGTTGAAAGCTTAGCCTGTATCTAGTTACGTAATCAAAAATTTGTTAGAAAAAAAAAAGGTTAAATCAAAGATCATGTCACGTTATAAATTCTAACTTCCTATACTAGTAATGATATGTCCATTTTTAATAGATAGTTCTCAAATGGTCATTAAGGATATAAGTCTGCCCAATTACACTGAAAATATATATGTCTCAACCTGTTGTACATTTTTTAGGGAAGCACTTTCCAAACTAGCTGTAACATATTTATGTGGGTTGACAACATCTTCTCCTCCATGTGTGTGTATGGTCGTATATGTATGTATGTATGTAGAGATATATATATATATATATTTGTATATATATATATATATATATATATATACACACATATATATATATATATATATATATATATATATATATGTATGTATATGGGTGTGTATATGTGTGTATATATACAGGTATATATATTAAATGACAGTATTATGCGACTAGTAATGAGTTCGTTCCTCACGGGACACACCCCTACAAAATGTAATATGTATACATGTGTGTATGTATGTGTGTGTATATATATATGTGTGTGCATATATATATATGTGTATATATATCAAAGGTATGTTAATGATTTAAATGGCAGACTATATATTGCTGACATCTATCATCGCAATACAATCATTTGTAATGTATGTATGTGTATATATATTTATGTATGTTTGTGTATATAAAACCTCCATATCCGTTATGAATGTTTATAAATGATCCTTGTTTATATAAACTTCTGCCGTATTAATATATATATATACATCTTTTTTTTATTTTTTGTTTTTTTTGCTGCCGTGTATATATATATATATATATATATATATATTTAATAGTTCTTTATCCTGCTTATCGTATGTTCCTTTATATACAGGTTATAATCTTCAATAAGTGGTTATATTTATTTAAGTCTGAATATTTACTGGTTGATTTTGTTCTTGTTTTTCTCTTATGTAATAAGAGGTATTCACATATATATTTATTTCACGTCTCCTTTTTTTTTTAAAATTGTTCATGTATATATATTTGTGTTGTGTGTGTGTGTGTGTGTGTGTGTGTGTGTGTGTGTGTGTATGTTAATTATGTTGCGTATGTATTATAATCTGATGTTTTTTGTGTCACACGTGAGTTTAAGACCATATTCACAATATATGTATTATCAGATGACCCAACGAATTGTAGCTTTCGTCTATTGAAGAAAAAATAAACATATATAATTGGATAATAAAATTTTATGCGACATTACTTTTAAATAATTATTGAACAATATAGTTCATCTGAAACCATTTATTTTCTTTTTCAACACCATCACTTGACAGAAAAAAAAATGGCTATTTTTTGTTATTTTATACCAGTTAAAAAATATATTCTTCACCATATTTTATAAGAACGCACAACCTTTAAAAACCTTTTTAAAATTTAAAATCAAACTCTGCGTTGCTTATGCGCGCTCCAAAAAAACTTTTTTAAAGATAACTCATTTTTCAATAGCATTTCGGATACAACAATACATATATTTTCGTTGTCCTCTTATTACTAAGAAAAAATGCAAGAATACAACATCTATTCTATACCTGAAGATGTCTGTAGGAACAACGAAAGCTTGTCCTAGTAAAAAATAAGAACTAATACGGCAGAAGTTTATATAAACAAGGATCATTTCATTCATAACGGATACGGAGGTTTTTGTATACTATTTGAATTGTTTGCGATGATGGATGTCTCGCCATTTAAATCATTAACCTTTGCATTAGTTTTCGTGTGAATAATTCATGTATTTGTAAATTGATTGCACGTTTATCGTAATATATATATATATAGTTTATGCAAAACTAGGTAATCCGTATGGGTAGACCCAAGGTGGATGATATCCAGAGAGCTCAATGTAAAATCAGAGCAGATATGTTTGAATAAAAACAGACCACTTTAAGGTTCCATGTAATAAGTTATTACACCACAACCCCTTTAACAGGGCTCTGGATCATCAGACTTTACTTCCAAATTTTGAAATGAAAAATGAAAAGAAATTCACACATTTTTGACGGACCTTATCAAGCATATGTAAAATTAACGAAGTGAGGAAGTGAGGTGGGAGTGAAGACATGAGTGAGTTAGATGTACCATTTCAATTCCTTATCCTTAACCCCACTCTGTGTAGGCTAGACGTCGCTTAAACTTAACGCGTGTTATCTCTAGATATAGATGGGTAAGGGGTGAGAGAGAAGACCGACATTAAAGGAAGAAACTACAACAAACCATAATAAATTAATTCCACGAGGGCAGATTTCACTCAAATTCTTAGACGCTGTTAATTCGCATTACTTTAAAGGGTATATTTGAGGGTTAAAGTTTGATATAAATCTCAATGTCTAAACAATCTACGAAGAATTTAATTTGAAGTTTGTTGGAGTTTTGGGTATTTTCTATGAAACAGCCGATTGGAAAAACTCATAAAAAATACATTGAAAAATAATCCATTTTATATTTAGTAATCTCTTTTATTTTCCTAAACTTTTATCTTATTGATTGTTAAGTTGACATCTATTCGTTTGATTTTTGTTCACTAATTAAATGAACTCGTAATTGTTTTTAGGTACCTAATTATCAAAGGTTATTCCAATTTAAATAATTTTATTATCAATAATGATTATTAAAGGGTAATATATTTCAATTTAAATTAAACTATCAATTTAAAGTTTAGCTCCGTATTATTTATTTAAACTCACTTTCAATTGGAGAATATTAGAGGAGAAAATAGGATAAAGGATTACTACCAGAGAGTTAGTTCCTTCATTTACAATGTTCTATATATCTGTACACATACCTTTTTCTAGTTGATTATTCAGTTGACATCTATTCGTTTGAGTCATAAATTAAAGTCGTGACTTTTTTAAGATACCTACTTAATTATCTAACGTTCTTCCAATTTAAATAACTTTATCGTCAATAATGATTGTTAAAGCGTAATATATTTGAATTTAAATTAAATTACCAATTTAAATTTTGCCTCCGTGTTATTTAAACTCACTTCCTATTGGAGAATATTAGAGGAGAAATTTGGATAAAATATTGCTAGGAGAAAATTAGGTCCTTCTTTTACAATCTTTTATATAGCCATACACATACACACTTCCACACATGTCCGAACCCCTATCTATATCCACATACCTATATCTCACTATATACCTATGAGTTCTTATATACACATGCACACACATCTACACGAAAACTATATGTATATTCCCATACCTACACATATACACCTGTAGAGAAATACATACACACATATCTACATACATATCCACACATACACATATACTTCATATATACATATACACACATAAAGTCATATGTATATCTATATGCATATACATCCATGCAATACACATACAAATACCCATATATGTACATCCATTCATATGCACATATACACTTACACATATATACATATACACATATACACACACATATATATATATATATATATATATATACACAGACATACACATATACATATATATATATACGCGCATACACATATACATATATATATTTATAATATAATATATCTACATATATGCATACATATACATGTACACATATATACACACATACATATCTCTATACCCATGTCCATCCATATACCCACTTATGTCTGCATTCGAAGACTATATCAATATTTAATTACATTATGAATATCCAAATCGTATAATTATACATATCTCTACACATATATTACCCGCTCCTCCATATCTATGGCAAGACATATAAGTACCCATCTAATTATACACATCCACATTCACATAAAAAAACACCTTGCATGCCTCTCTTTCCATATAAAAACATATACATGTACATATTTAAAAGTGTATCAGTGTTCAAGTACAATACCATAGTTATATACATACAGTCATGTTTTGGCGCTCATGCGTGCATAGTAATATCTCCAAAAGCAAAAAGAACAACAGCCATTTAATATTATTATTCCTATATATTTATTTCTCAATGTATTTACTTACGTTTAGGTTGTTCTTGTGTCGGCATTTAAAAACTAGTTCATTGTGTCTATTTAGTAATATGTCTGGATCTTTATGTTTGATTATGAAGATTTTCTACCTTTAAGCATAAGTCGCATCTGTCTCTGAAGTTTTTTGGAGTTCTGGCTCTCGATATTATATTCCAATTTATTTGTGGGGTTAGGCCACCCTCCAACAAATCCCAATAATGTTTTGATAGTGCCGTTTAGTTCTTTTTACACTTATTTTTGAAGGACTGGCGATGGTTGTACAGTCGGTGTTTCCAATTAACGCCGATATTCCTATGTATATCTTTCTCTCCTCAACCTTCTTTGGAGGAAAATTGTTGCTTCATATATTGTATTCTCCGCCATGCATATTCCTTCAACTGGGCACACTGATCCTTTACTGCAGTTGCATGTTGATTTTTCCATTCGGGTTGTATTATGATTTTGTGTTAGCTTATAATGAAGGTCTCTCAAGATGTTACTATTGTGTAAGTTAATAATTCTTTCCATATTGTTCATGCAAGAATAGCTAATCTTTAGATTCATCTTTTTTAGAGATGCATTTTTACTAAAGTGTTTTTCTATCAGTTTTATGAAGTATTTACCTATATTAATATTGGAGAGGTTTCATTTTTCATTTCAACTTTTGGAAGTAAAGTCTGATGATCCAGAGCCCCTTTTAATGGGGTTGTGGTGAAATAACTTATTGCATGGAACCTTAAAGTGGTCTGCTTTTATTCAAATATATATATATATATATATATATATACATACATAAACTATTATTACGCACATTGTATACAAGTTCTATTACTAGCACATATAATCAATGAATATATGATATATATGTATATATATATATATATATATATATATATATATATATGTATATGTGTGTGTGTGTATGTGTGTGTATATATATATATATGTGTGTATGTGCGTGTGTGTGTGTGTGTGTGTAAAGCAATTTCTAATAGAGAGATAAAGAATAAATAGATGTTCATCAATTTAATATGTTTCACATTTTTTTAAGTTTCGCCAGAGAATGAGCCATGAAGAAAAAGGAAATTCTGGTGCTTTTTTTGCGTTGTTTGGACTTCGTCGGTAAATCAGGTTTCATGTGCCATTGACTTGTTAAACAAACATTAGTTTTCTTTATGACGCTCCAAATTCCAAGAAATACGACGTGTCAATTTGAATTTTCAAGAAATCAACAGATTCCAAACCTAAATGAATAAACCGCACATACTGCATCAAATATATAACCGTATATTAATTCTAGTTGATCTATGTGCGATTCAATTGATACTGTATATTCGTACGTGTCTGTGTGTGCGTGTCTGTATATCTTATATACATTATGCTTTATCGCATGTTGATTTTTCGAACATTTCGTTCATACCGTTAGTTTGAGACAAATATGCGTTAGATTCTTTCAAAACGGCTTCAAAATATATTGTTGCCGTAGTACAATGTTTTCGCGTGTTTTTATATTTCATAAATTTGTTATGAGTACGCCCTCGAAGGACTTTCGGCATAAAGAATTATGTTCTTTTTAATTAAGGTGGGAATCAATAGCTTTTTCTACCGCAAGGGAAGTTGGTTCTCTGTGTCGCGCGAGTAAGTTTTTCTCGCCCAAGTCCATCCTTCTAATCTCTTAATCAACCATGCATGGAATACTGCTGTCATATATGGTCTGGAGCCCACGGTGTTCGTCTCAAGGCCCTGGACAAAACCCAGAGACGGACGTGCAATGTAATTGGTCCTAATCTGTCATCTCTTCTACAGTTACTTTCTCATAGACGTGCCGTAGCTTCCCTCTGTTTACATATATTTTCACCGTAACTGCTCCGATGAGCTACTGTCGCTGGTTCCTAAACTGCATGCTAATAGGTTGGAATCTTTGCCCCTCCCTTTCGCCGTCTCTTCTACTCCAATAGCTTTATGTCTCGCTCTTCCCGACTGTGTAACTCCCTTCCTCTTACTTGCTTCCCTGATATCTATAATCTTCAATTCTTCAAATATTCAAATGTAATGTCAATCGACATCTTCGGATGCCTTGATCTAATTCCACGTCCTTCTCTTCATCCTTTTTTCTCTATCAGGCCTTTTTTTTCTCTTGCTCACACCCTCTTTAAACCCTTGGGTTCTAGTGACACTCCCGCTTTGTTTGGGGTGAAATGTTTAAAAGAAAACTTATATCATCTTCATTAACAGTTTTGTACCTGCGTATAAGGAGAAAGTTTGAATAATGGTATAAACATTACTCATTTTGTGTTCATAGATATAGATTGTTAGACATCGTGATGTCTCTCAGAGATAAAGACTTTTAGATTGTAGGATGTTTATTTGATAAGTACCGTTATCTGAATTGACGTTGGAATACTTTTTCTTCCTAATTATATTTCTGACTGTCTTGGATGTTATGATAAAAATCTTAGTATTATCGCAAAATAATTTATTTACAACTTTTGTAGAAAGAGAGTTAGAGGGTATGATTATGAGTCTGTTAGTTGCTGTTGTTAGAAGTGTTCTTCATTGTGTTTAGTTTTTGGATTGCTGGATACTGTAAGCTCGATTACTAGTGTTGTTGTTAGTGTAAATGCCTAAATGTTTTCTCAATGAATTTCTGTTCTTCACCAAGGTATTCAAGGATACATATCCTAAGGGCTCGAAGTTAAAATCTTATCACTAATCATGATTTTATTTTTTACCTGTTGTAGGAAGTAATTAGATCGGATTTTGTTAGTAGATTTACGATACACATTTAAAACTATTTTTATTGTTACATACTAACAAAATGTCGAGGAATTGTAGTTTTTGTTTTATTTCAAATCCATGTGTTAATTAATTTCTCAGTTCCCCCGTATTAAGTTACTTTATTATATGTAATAGATTTATAATATGAGGATATAATAAAGAACGCAATCTATACATCTTAAGTAAATTAATAATGTAATAATGATGTGTTTAAATGGTCCTTTATCTAAAAATTCTAGGAAAAAAAAAACTAAATACGTGGGTCAAATTTTGGCTTATAAAAGTTTTTATCGAAAGTGAAGAAACAATGGTTTGTGATTAGTTTACATAATTGTATACTTTTATGGACCGATACAGGAAGCAAGCGCGTCCCAATAACTTGGACGCATTTTAAATGTGAATTAAGTTTAAGGGTCTAATGATTTATTCTTTTCCTTTCAGATTTGGCGGAAAGTTGGGCGATATTTTTTTTCAGAAATAATTGCCATGACGTAAATAATATGATCGAAGAGGGAAATAAATAAATATTTACCAATAAAAATGATTTAATTACTGCTGTCTTTGATCTGTCTTAGTGAAACAGCCTTATATAGAATCCGTCTAAATAAAACACCCTTTTAATTTCAAAAGAGGCCGAGGCATATAGTGACGGATATATTTCTGTATAGTGATTTGATATAGGAACTGTCCATAACCTTTTTCATATTTGTGTTTCGTATCCTCTAGATGAAGACACAGGAATGTTTAATGTGTGTTGAGTTTATGGTGCCTAAGAAAGGAGTTAGGATTTTTTTATAATAACTATACCTAATTTTGCAGGTGCACTTTTGATTCCGGAAACAATGAGCCTAGTGGGTATGTTTGGTCGATGTCTTTTGAGTAAGCCATATACTGTGGTTGTAGTAGAATGATATTCTCTTATTGTAGTTCGGGATTTGCTTTAATTTTTTAATATGTTCTTAACTGTGTTGTTGATTTTTTGTGTGTTTATATTTACTGTTTTTTCATTGGTTCTTATTTAAATATTGTCTTCATTTAAGAGGGATTCTAGTTTTTTAATGCAGACGTCAATATGCTTTATGATTATTCCTCCTTCGTTATCAAATGGGGTTATGTTTTTTTTTTTTTTTTTTTTTTTTTTCCTGGGAAGATTTTTAAGCCAGTAAGTATCTCCGGGTAATGCACTTTCATCAGATTTGTTAGGGTGGCTGCGAAGATACTGCACGCACGAATCCATTGTTTTTACATAAGAGTGCCATCTTTTCTTAATCCCGTTGAAAATTTTAATCCAAGATTTAAAGCCTCATTCTCAGTTATATAAAGCCTGATATTATAAATGTTTTAAACAAGATTCAGGTTGCCGATGTCTTTATATCTATTCTCTGTGCATAAGTTTTGAAGCTTGTGTTTTAATCAATGTTTTGTTTCTTTAGGTTATCGCAAAATTTCAGCTCTGGTTTTAGAAAGGATGTTTCCATCGTGTAGTATTTTGAGAAGTAATATATCATTGTCATTACAGAGCTATTCGTGGTATTTTGTTTGTTTTGTGAATATAAGGAGATAATCATGGATGTATCTATTATGTTCTTCAGAATTTTAGAATAACATTTTTCAGCAATGGAGTTGAGTCAGAAGATTCTCATATTTCTCAGGGAAGAAGATGAACATAGGATATGTTTCCATAGATGAATAGAATGCTGTTGTCTTTTTCAAGTATTTTCTTTGTTCAGATAAGATGAGTTGGGATGAAATAGAGATCGAATATGGATCAGAATCCGATAGAATGATAAGATAAAATACAAAGAGAAGACATTTATCAATCTAACACGTTTCAATATTTGTTAAAGCTTCATCAGAGAATCAGATATGAAGAAAAAAGATATTATGATATTTTTTGTTTGATTTTCATTGGTTTATCATGCTTCACGTCCTTCAACGTGTTAAATAATCGTTAGTATTATCTGCAACGTTCCGATTACAAGGGGAGAGGACACATCCGTTTAAAGTTTCCAGAAAATAGAGAGATATATAAATAGAGAGGTAGGTAGATAGGTAGATATGAGCAGTGATATAGACACGAGATTCTACAGTAGAAATCGGATATAATAGATAGATAGAAAGATAGAAAGGCTTCCAGAGACGGTAACTTAATCATTTCTGCAATGTCATTCATTGTTGTAGCGATTGAATTTACTGTTAATATATAAAATATATTTATCATATTAATTAATCATTTACGAAATTTTGCAAGTTTCATTCTTGTGACAAACTATTGATTTCTTCATTAGAGAAAACGAATAAAGACGAAAAGGGGAAAATGTAGTACACATGTAAAAGGAAAAAGAACAATATAAGTGTGGGAGATTGAAAATGAAGAGAAAGATTTGGCTACAAAATATCTAAATGTGTTCGGAACGAAATAGAAAGAGAAAATAGAAAAAGGAAGTAAAATGTGTAAGATGTGAAAATAACGAAAAAAGATCAAATTCACGAAGAAATAGAGGGGGGATTGTAGAGAGAGAAAGGAAGAGAGAAAGAGGAAAAAGAAAGAGTGAGAGAATAGAGAAAAATTGGAAGGTAAAATGAAGAAGATTGAAAAACAAAACGACGTGAAATAATTACAAAAAAAAATAAATTTTTCGCAAAACAAAAATACAAAAAGAAAAAAAAAGCTCTATGAAAGAGTTAATGAAAGATAGAATCAAACATAACACAGAATAAAAATAATGAATAATAATAATATTAATAATAATAACCCTGTAAAAGAGGCATGAATCAATCGAGGTAGAGTCTTACAGAGTAAGAGGTACGATTTATGCGTATACGTGAATAATGCAGCTGTTAATCCTAGCCTTGTACAGGTTAAAATTGCAGTGACCGGGGAGACATACCCTTGGGAGTCTGTTCCACAAAACAGCGGTTCATGTTAGGAAGCTGTTCGAGGGAAATTTGCCTCTCACCAATGAGATAAGAGAATGAAAGTGTGCCACTACAATGTGCACAGCATGGCGAGTCTTAGCAGTGAAGATTAGAACTGCTGAAGCTAAGGAATTTAGTTCGTCTAAAGACTTTCCATGGAAACAGCGATAGACTAGCCAGGGCTTTGCGACGATTCGTCTGTGAAAAAGAAAAAAAATAACAGACGGAAGCAGGTAAATCAAGAAAATGGAAAATATATGTGTATGAATCATAAACGAAAGAAAAAAAAGTGACTATGGACGGGAATAAAATTTGTAAATTTATTGAAATAAGAGACGAATATAGATCAAATGAAAGCCAGATTGAAAACGTAAGAAAGGAAAACTGAGGAAAGAAAGAAAAAAAAACATAAGCTAGAAAACAGAATCGAAAACAGGACAAGAATAAAAGTGAATATTTTCAAGAAAAAAGCGGTTGAAATATTTTTAAGAATTAACAAAGAGAGAATGATTCAAGCATTAAAAACATGAAAAAGAAAAAGAGACTAAAACAAGAAACGAAATTAGACAGAGGAATGAATGTAAAAGAAATTATATGAAATTTAAAAAGTAATATGTAATTAAAAAAAAAATGAAAATATATATAAGACAAAAAAATATGAGTGAAAATATGATGCATAAAAATTAAGAGAAAAACCGTTAAAATTTGAAAAGGGGAGGGTGAAAAAATAAAGAACGAATGCAAAAAGAATGAACGCAAGAAAAAAAATATAGTCAAAATTTTAAGAAATCTGAGTAAAATAAACAAAAGAATAAAGGAGAGAAATAGATAAAGTGGAAGAAAGAAGGAATTACGTAATCCAGTAGAACAAGTCCACAAAAATATCACAAATAAAACTAAGAAGAAAAACAAAGTAAAAAAAAATCAAAAGTTAAAACTCAGGAAGAAAACGAGGAATTATTTTTTAATAGACAAGAACGAATAAGAGAAACATTAGGAATTACTAAAAAGGATTCACCTGGAGCAATTTCAACATCATTGCTATGTAGCGACTGAACTACACTCTTTATACTTTTTCCGATTCCTTAATCACCTAAAATTATTTTGTTTAGTTTTTTTTTTGTCTACTTCTATATGTAGCATTTCGTGATTTCGACTTATAAAATTGTTTTATTTTATCTTTATTCTTTTACTGTACATTCAGGTGAAGAATATTATCGTAATTTGTTTTTCCCTTTCATCAGAAAATTTCCAGTGATTAGCTTCGTACATCTGGGCAATAGACAGCAAGAAAAAATATCTTGGAAAAACACACACACAAAATATCAAGAGAAATTCTCATAACACATACCCCAGTCGCTTTAAGCAGGACAGACAAGTCTTCTTAGATGTGTCAGTGCATTAATTCGTTTAATGATAAGACCGAAAGATTTCTGATTGTCTTTGAAAAATGTTGAAAAAAATCGCACCGTGCCTTCTATAACATACATGAACTACAGACGAATTATGTAAAATATTGAAGACTATTCGTTTATGAGGGTTTACCTGTAAGAATATGTAAAATCTCTGGATTCTATGTGTTAATTCTCGAGAAAATATATTACTTATTTTTTATGTAGGAAGTATTATTGATATACTCTGATCTTATGTAATTCTATAACTGCCCAAATAACAAATAATAAAAATTGTCGTGGAGTAGCTGAACACCCCTACAAGATGGACTGTTCTACGAGTATTTAAACAGCACTATCTGGTAGTGAGCGACGGAAGCTTAAGTGTTTATTATTGTATTAGTTTGTTTTCTGTGTACCATATTATTCTCTGGAATAAAATTTCTTATCTATATGTGTGTCAACCTTTCCTATTTACGACACAACAACTTTTTTTTAGTTCCATTTGCAATTAAGAGAAATCTACGTTTGTGCTCGAAATTCTAGCTTTTACCTGAGATAAAACATGGGTCTTTGGTTTTTCTTCTATGTACTCTGTTCCTTCGGTTCGTAGAGGATCATGACATTCCAAAGTTCCCTATCCTTTTTAAATTTTAAAAACATTCTGACATTTTGTTATTTCTACTAATCCCTTTTCTGCCATCCTTTTACACAAGATCGCTAGGTATTTTATACTTTGTCTAACTTGTTTTCACTCCGTCTTGTGCGTATCAAATTTTCCAAACCCTCTTTCTGTGCCTTAGAAATTCCTACTTCTTCCTCCTAATGCTAAATATATGTATCCATTTTTTTCTGTCTTCTTTAAACTTCGTCTTTGTTCAGTCTATGGTGTTCTCAGCATCCTTCTGTAGAACCACATTTTTGTTGTTTCATGCCTTTTCTTCAACTGTGAGCCAATTTTCCAGCATTCACTGTTATATAGGAGAACTAATACGATATAATAGTTCAGTTCTCTTTCCATTGATTCTTAATACTTTGCTTAGCTTTTGGAAGATATCATTCGCTAACACAATGTATATTCGGATTATTGTTTCGCCCTTTCCTCTCAGGTATGTAAATTGTTATGCATGTTTTATTTTGTTATCTCCAATTCGCAATTTGCATATTAGGCTCTTAGTTTGTCTAGCAACCATGGATTCAGTCTTTTTGTAATTTGCTTTTAGCCACTGTCCTTTGCAGACGTTCCTGTGGACTCCTTTCACTGTGTAACTGTGTAGTCGTTAAGATTGTGGTAGCCAATAATAAATCCTAGTAAGACTTATGAATCTCCGGCACTATTTGTCAATACTTAACTATTTAATCCCCGAGGGATACCTATTACGATATGTTTAATAATTAACGTGGAATTTTTCTTTGCTATCGTTCACTTAATAAAGGACTCGGGAGTCATTCGGGGAAGTGGTTGATGGTGAAACTGATAATGCTAAATGAGGTGGGAATTAAATATAATTTGGTAAGAAGTGAGGAGTATGAAAACAAATAGGAAAGATAACTACTAACCTTCAAGTTGAAGATATCAAGATTGAAGTGATTAGGGAAAAATAAAATCTGAGTTGAATGTTCTACTTCCGATTTAAATACGGAGGAAATAGTGAGAATTCGTCTCTCTGGAAATAGCATGTCGTGTTCAAATTGTAAATATTTGAATTGAATGAACTAAAAATTTAATCTCATCCTAACACTTTTTTACGGAGTGTTTTACGTCAACGTTACAAATACCAAATTCTATCCGCACGTGACAGGCTCATTTACATAATATTGAATGCATTTACACGCAGATGCCCAACACATTAAGAATTATTTTTCAGTAACAGTATAAAACATTTCTATATGGAAAAATAATAAAGCATATGCTCTTCTCTTCATCCAGCATTGTATGTATATTTGTGATGAAATGTGAAAGTATATGTCAATATAAAAACAAAAATCAAAACAATATATGACTGAGATATATATACACACACCTCCAAGATATTTTACCGTTATGGCGATGTAATTCATTTACTGTTAAGAAATTAGAAATTAAAGAAAAACCAGGCTGAGCTTCTAAATCCAATCTCAAATATGACAGTATATATCCTGGATTATCTCTTCCCATATGTGTTGTAACCTAGGTAAGGTTACTGAATAGAAAGAATCATACGAAGTTTGGTAATGAACGATAATACTTAAGACACAAACAGCACATATAAAATTCGCCAGCGGCGCGTAAAAGAAGTAATCAACTGCTAGAAGTGAGTCAAGTTAATTTCACAATGAATCTCTAACTGCAGGATATATAACAACCACCCCAAGGCTCGGACAAAAATTCCCCGTAGACCCCGTATAAAGCGGGGTCGGGTAGCTGTTTCCCGAGACGAAATTCTTTCCTTCGACTGGGGATCATCTCTGCCCGGGGGCAGAAAGGTTGACCAGCATAGCGGGAAACGAATATCCAACTACAGGATATCTACCAACCGCCCCAAGGTAAGGTGCGGAACAAGGCCAAATTTAATGCGGGTTGTCCGAGCCTGCAGACTCAGCCAAAATTCCCCGTAGACCCCGTATAAAACGGGGTCGGGTAGCTGTTTACTGAGATGAAACTCTAACCTTCGACATAGCCTCGTCTGGGAATCCTCTCTGCCCGGAGACATAGAGTTTGACCACCACAGTTGGAGACGAATCTCTAACAGCAGACCGACATATATTATTTACTACTGTATTTATTTGAATGGGGACATACCGATTATCACCCGTATGCATGCTACGACAATATGATACAGATATTTGAAGTGATAGCGATGTGGCGCATCCGGCGAATAAATATCATAGACATGACATATCAGCAACGTGGAAAGTCTATGAAAAATAAGAGCTGTAATGAAAGATTTACTTATAATGCGAAAGGGATATAAGAGTTTTCGTGGACACGTCATGTGAAATAAAAGCTTGAAGAATGTAACACTCATGGGACGAACTAAAAACAAGAGTAGTACCGGTAAACATTGATTAAACAACTGAACAAGTGGATACGTGCCTTAACAGTGCAAAGGTTTATGGAAAAAAAAAATTGCAAAAAATGAGGAAGTTGTGGAGAGTCGTGATCGTCTGTCTTGAAGGGACTCGATATATAAACAGACTTTAATCGAGGCGTTAATAGTGCTAGAATTTTCGCAACCATTTACTGTCATATGTAAAGAGTTTATAGATAAGAGGTATAGCTAAAGCAGTCGTAACTATCGTTGAATCTTTTATAGATAGCCAAGTATATAAGACACTTATATTTTATAACCACTATCGTATGTATCACTATCCCTCCTCTCAAAGTAGATTTCAGACCTTTCACAATAAAACTATAAATAATTGTTTACAGTGGCCACGCGCAATAAATTTATTGTTCCTGTGTTCTCTGAAATATTATCCGCGGCATTATGAGACGGTATAAATGTTATTTGTACTTAAGAGAAAGATTAAAAGAAATCGTTCATATTTCTAATTAAAAAGAAATTGGGGTTTATGTCTACAAAGAAAATAGAGGAAAATGCTTAAATTTTGCACTTAAACAACTTGTGGGGATTTTCAACTCAAAAAGTATACCTAGGACTCACAAAAACATAGGCATAGAGGTATGTATCATAATTTTCTGATATATTCAACGAAAGTTATGTCGAAAATTGATATTTGCTGCCCGGCATATTGTACCAAAAGCAGGTAATTATCAATTTAACTTGAAAAGGAAATGAAGTTTAAAATATCTTCCGAGAAAAATTTTCTTAAATTTTGCAGATTTAAATTGTTTTTAATATTTGGAAACTCACATTAAAAAAGGAAATAAAATTAACTCGTAATTTTTCTCAACTTAATTCGAATTTCGGAATCAAAGCCAAAGGAATAGATTCAAATATTCTAAAAAAAATGAAAATTTTATTGAATCCTTTGACTTAAAGAACTAAAGTTTATTCAATTTATTTGTTTTGTAATAAAATTAAATTAAAACTGTCATTTATACCATTCATTTGACAAGAATCCAATGGCTTTCCGTGCAAAAAGATGTAAAAACAACTATAAGTAATTATCTTGAAATAAATATTCGCTAGGATTGATTAATATCAATCGATGATAACAGGAGAAACACTTTCAGTATGGTCAATGTTAAACGATTCCAAAGATCCCTGAAACTTTCCAATTGGAGACTAGATATAGCTCACATCACTTGGAATCGATTGTATGGCCAGTATGTTCCAATAATAATTAGACAAATCATTTCGTACAAGAATATTTTAGAATTTTTGCAAGCTTTGTAATTATTCAATTTAGCAAGCTGTATAATTTGTCAGCAACGAATGCAAGCGGTTCGAACAGAAAGGTTATATAATAAAGTAATTATGCTGGTAAGGATTCTTCAAATAAATACTTTACGAAAACTTTTATTTTGAAAAAGCACAGACAATTATCTTTTAAAAGAAATGCATTGAAAAAAGGAAGAAAAAATTGCAATCGTAAAAGGATTACCACAAGCAAATGAGAGAAAACAGTCTGTATATGTAAATGCATTATTCATAGGTTTACTTCAGAAAAGATACTGCAATTAACTTTAGTGTAATGTGAATCGAATATAATTTTAGGAGAGAAACGCATTGATATCTGAAAAGAAAGTTTCTTAAAAATTAACACTAACTGTGCTTATAGGATACAACTTATATATAGAAGATTTGAATACGTTGCCAATAACATTCCGATAGAAAATAAATGTAAACAGGTTTACTGAAATACTGAATAAACTTTAAACTTGATTCAATTTCTTAAATAACCTCGTCAGATTGATACTTCTATATGCATGACATGCAAGACGCCAGACAGTTTCAGCAAAATGTAAACACTCAGCTGTATACGATCGAATTATCAGACCAATGTTTAAAAACAATTTCGACAGAATTAAGCCTGTAGGTCTTCGCAAGAATCATCCTTCTACGAACCTTGTGAATACGCTATAGAATGACAAACGAAGAACAATACTAGATAACATAACACAGATTACATGAAGAGTTTCAATAGCGGCAACAATTAAAATGTATCGCGGATGTAACTTGAAAAGAAAATAACAACACAATCCAGATCTTCGGAAGGACTTCCCCTTCCATCAATAATGGAAACAGAAATAGCAGTTAGTAGATTTAAGAAACCTATTTTTCTGAAAAATTGTTCTAAGGGAAAGATTTCATAAAATCCAATTGAAATAACAATCTCTAGGTCAATGAATGCCAAATGTTTCTTCATAATGAAACGGCTAAAGTTACTGTTACCATTACATAACAAGATTGTGTAAATGATGGATGGCTAATAGGGAGGTGGAAATATCGTAAGGGAACAAACATAAATCTACAAAAGAATAAAAGATAATCCACGTTAAGAAGGGTTACAGCATATAAAAATATAACGTGTTTTTTTATATAAAATATTGAAATTTAAGAAAAACTCAGTTGTCCGTGTTCAAGTATTGAATCTATTGTAACAGACAAAAAAAACTAATATTTCTGAAGAATTTAAAAGCAGGAAGAATACTTTAAACTACAGATAAGCGTTGGGAAATTTTACATTATATATGTCTGTTGTATTTCAATTAATCACGAATTAAAGAAAGCAATACTTAAAAATAGATTTATTATACGTGCAATACTACTGTATGGCAAATACGTTCAATGTAGACATGTAGTGCATATATATTTCATATAGAAACATAATGAAAGCAAGTATAAGATAGTTATTAGTAATTAGGAGTGATTTATTTAACGATGAAATTTATTATATGCATAATACCAGAAAATATTTTAATATAATTAAACGATAGAGAATAAAATGACATCAATCGTATTTTCGTATATGAGATACGTAAATAATTTCTGATTAAACTTTGTTTAGATAACCGAAAAAAAAAAAGTTTGATCTTTTGATAGGTGGAAAGCAAGAAGTGCTGGATGATGCTTTTAGCTCTTTTCATGATCTGACAACTGAGATGCGAAACGGCGGCCAATAAAACTGCAGTGTCCGTTGAATCTCACAGAGTGGCAATCATTCATTGATGAAGTGCTTAGCTGGCCACTATCCAACGCTCGAACTCAAGTGTTTCAAGTAGTCTCCCAACCGGTGTTGATATGAAATCTATTTCCTTCCAAGTGGAGGCTTCTCACACTTTTCAGAAAGGCGTTTTCTGAAAAACTGAATAGATTTAGCTTAGAGTTCAATATGTCCTTTTTTTCAGATAAAATTCTGCTGATGGGTATATATCTGAAGATGTTTTTTTTGTTCCAATCTGATCTCCGAAGATGTACAAACATTAAGTTTACGTGCTATAAATAGACAATCACTCGGCTCATTGTCTGATATTTTACCCACATCTAACATAAATGTACTTGTTCACAGATCAGCAAATCTAGATAACAACTGAGTTATATATCCTCTAAATTTCGATACCTATTTCCATGTTTGCAATTTTTATCGTACCATTAAAATGAAGTATTTTTAAGTCTTTATAATTAGTCGGCTTTCATATATTGGGGTGTGGCAAACGTCGCCAATCATAGGGGTTAATTAATTAATCATGTTTTAAATGTTTAATTTGCTTTGATATTTTCATCTTTTGCAGAAACAATAAGTCACCAGACATCACGCCCTTTTATTTTTTTTTCTGAGGGGCATTTGAAATCAGGTGTTCGTCAGACGGGCCCAATACATATTGAAGAAGTTAAAGAAAGAATTAAATAGGAAACTCTCCGACGTGTTAATGAATGATGCAGGCACAGATATGAAGTTTTTTGAAAAGGAAAGACGACACTCTGAACAATACATATAACAATTAAATAATTAGTAAATAACATATTCATGTGCAATTATACTTTTCATAATATATCCCAATGGTTCGTAATTTTTGCCTCACCCTCTATATGCCAGTTATTACTGTTAAACTCTGCTTATTCGTGTCCTTGTTTCAAAATATATTCGTATAGACTGCCTGCATAATAAAAAAAAACAAAAAACAAGTGCTATAACTACAGTACTGAAAAAGTTACATACAAAATATTTAGGAATCCAATATAGCAAAGTTTAATTACCGTAATTAAGAAAAGTACTCCGTTGAGACAATTTGAAACCTACAGGATGCGATGGGTAAATTTTCGCCATATTTTTTCCGTAATTTCACGCATGCGCGTTGTATATTTTAGATTTTGTCGACTGCACAGTATAATAGGGTCAGTTAGGCGCCGTCTGCGAGTAAAAAAAGAAAGGACCAAAACACAATTCACTGCTCATGAAATTTGGAAACAGCATGTTTTTCTGTTTTAGGTACATATAAATATGTCATTCACTGTAAGAGAAAAGATCATTAATAAGAGGTTTTAATATCAGTTTTTAAATAATTTTCATATTATTATTGTTATACTCTACTGGTTTGAACAGTGTATACTTGAAGTCATTAAAATATCTAATAAGTACTGGGCAATATTAACAGTAAGAACTAGACAGTTTACCTACGTAGATTAAATAAAGGGTTAAGTTCAGAATCCCCTGTAGGTTACCCAGATCGATAGACACCTGGCGGAGAGTACAATGACCGAAACGTTGAGATGACATTAACAAAGATTGGGACAATTATCGGAATATAAATAGTGTAAATAATAAGGATAGGTTATGCGAGCAATAAGGAAAACTTCGCCAATCTTTACACAAGTAAATATCATTGAGTATTTATAAGATGAATCAACAATTTCTCTTTGCAAAGCTTCAACTATGTAATTAACAACCGTAAAATAACCTTATGTTTGACGGTTGTTGAGACTTACGTCGTCGGGTGTCCATCAGGTTTTCGCTTTCTTTTTTTACAATGATTAGTAGCCGATCGAAGTACTGAGTAACAACGTAAAGGCATGCGGGGTTTTATAGATGTGGGAAGATAACATTAGACTTCAACAGGTTACGATAGTGATTAGGGAATCATCCTCCTGCAGTGAGTTCCAGAAAGCAGCTGTTCGTGTGAAGATTGTGCTCGAGTGGAACTGATATCTCATCAATGAAATAGGAAAGGGACGACGGTTGTTCGCTATAATGTGCGAAGCATGGCGGGTCTTAGCGTTCATGTTTAGAACTGCTTCAACGAAGCAATGTACAGGGCGGTCCGATAGTCTTGTCACGACCTACATAATATAATTTTCTATTTCAGGTGACTGACACGAAAATGATGGTGTTCATACAGACCTCCTCGATATGTGATAGCGCCAGTGGAAGTGAATAAATTGAATCCAGTACATGTGGTTTGTATTACTGTATTACTTGATCTGTTGTTTTCAAAGATTTTTGTTATGGGCTGACAAGACTTTCGGACCATATTTTAGATCGTTTAAACGCTATCCATAGAATAGGATATACAGTGTAACCCGGATATAAGAGACCGGATATAAGAGAAACCCGGATATAAGAGAAACCCGGATATAAGAGAGATTTTATCTGGTCCCAAATTAGAGCCTGTGTTAATGTATATAAAATAGACCAAACTCGGATATAAGAGAAACCCGGATATAAGAGACTTCTTCTCCGGTCCCGACAACTCTCTTATATCCGGGTTACACTGTAGCACTAAGAATCTTCCGACGTTTCATCTGTTACAAAAAGGTTTGTAGTGTGCAAAATAATTCGTCATCGGCAAGGTTTTGGTTAATCAGTGTAAAGATATAACTGATTTTTTTTTATATACCCATTTTCATAAATACTGAAATTATTTACATCTCATTTTTGGTCTTCTGTGTTGTGATTGCCTTTTTTTTTAATTTTATTCCATACAGATATAGATATTTCTTCAAAAAAATTTTAAAACAATCTTTGCTGAGTGGATTGTTCTCGCTCGTTCTGCTGATTGATAAAGAATTCTCAAGAGACTTTTTTTTGTTAATTTGTACTTATCGAACAAGATTCTATCCGCATATGTGCAAGATATCTGTGAAAATCCTCTACCTGTCTCAAAGACCCCATTAAGCGTGGGTAATATCCTTTTTCGAAAGATTTTACTACCAAAGATTATATAAAAGCAAGACAGATAAGAGGAGCGAAAGGATATGCGAAGAAGAAATACATGTGAGAGAAACAGGAATTTAAAAACAAATGCAAAAGGGAAGAAAAATAGACAATTAAAAAAAAACGTAGAAGAAAGAGAAATTAAAACAAAACAATAAATAAAGATAATTAAAGAAAAGAAACACCTTAAGATTCTCTACAGGAAAGCAAATGAGCTTTGTACAGTGATAATGACCTGGCCGAATACTGAGAGAAAGAAGTCGTTAAGAACTTTTGGCGCATGTCGTAAATACAAATATACATCGACACGCGGATATGCTGGAAAATCTACTGACAAAGGGATACTTTTTTTCTGTTGTTTAACCTTCTTAAAGAACACAAGTCGAGAAAAAAAAAGAATGAAAAGATACTTAAAGATTTACTCATACATAGAATCCATGCTTGAAACAAAACCAAAACTGTCTCTTATTTGTTAAAACGAATGAAACCGATCCTATGAGAAATATTATAAGAGGGAGAAAATAACTTTCAAAGTATATTTCTTTTCAAAACATTGAAACAAAAGAGTTTTTTCAGTATCCGTAAAAAAATTACATTTTTCCATACAAAGGAGCGTGTAGCAGAAAATCTTTCTCAGGTGCAAATTTGGGAAGAGTAATAAGAACATGTTTTTTTTTTTTAAATTCAAGTCGATATTTCAGAAAAAGAAAATGTTTATGGTAAATATATTTCGGATCAACAAAAGATGTATTTAAGAAATGTAATGTTTTCTTAGATTCTCAAATTATATACAGATCAAGTAAAGGTAATTAGTATCGATGAGCTGTGTTCGAGTTAAGACGTAATGTATGGTGTTCACTTTACACTGATGTGAAAAAGCGTCCATTCATTTAACCTCCTTTTCCAAAGGGTCAAATAAGAGGGTACTCTGGGACCTCTTAGCTTGAGAAGCAGGCTACCTAAGAACTACTTATATAATATCAGGGGAATACAACAAGACAATTATTCACTGCCTTTCGCAACATTTTACAAAGAATTTCAACTTTAGGACAAAAACTGAATACTTCGTTCCTGACGGTATATTATTCGGACTATGGTCCTCATCTTTGTCGCCATATTTATTACAACGTTTCGGCCGTTGTAGGCTCTGGCCTTCTTCAGGTGGTTGGAATGTCGAACTGAAGCCTTTATTTCTAAGTTATTTATTTCTATTAATTCTACCCCAGTGAGCTAAATAAAGGGTTCAGTTCGACATTCCAACCACATGAAGAAGACCGGAGCGTACAACGGCCGAATCGTTGTAATAAATATGGCGGCAAAGATGAGGACAATAGTCTGAATAATGTAAATAAAGTACATAATACGTCATCTCAGAAATATAATCTGATTCATTCCTGACGTTTCCAAGAGTAGGATAAATACTCGCACTTCCTGCTAATGTACAATATATTAATTTCTTACCAAATTCTCTTCTGTTCATATCACATACCTAAATAAAATCAGTTCAAATTTCTGGGTGACACATTAGGAACAGAGTGGGTAGAGGATTTGGCAGTTCCAGGACATACTGAAGTTAAGAGAGATAGAGTGTATTGGAGAAAAAGTTACCTTTTTAATCCTTTCACCATAAGCAAGGCAATAAAGCCACTAAGGCGCAATGATGGCTATTGAAGGTGAGAGAATATAAGAAAAAGAAAACAATTTAAAGAGCGGTAACAATAAAAGAACAGAAAGTAAAATGACAGACCATAACGCTTGACATTTCCTTTCGACAATCAATGTTGACTGGAAAGAAGCCAGTAGAGAGATACACAGACAAGAAGTATTGGAGGAGAAACATTTAGCATATAGCTTACGATGGCATTCAGCCATTTCAACTGTAAAAAGATAAAACCTAGCTGCCAATCTAATACTGGACTTGAATTCAACTACCGGGAGTGATTGTGTAAATGGTAGCAGAACAGGAACTGGGACGGAAGTTGAGAAGACAAACATTGCTTAGACCTCCGAACGATTGAAATGTGTTGAGAGCTATGATCTCTAAATAATTGTGACAAGAGATACATTTATAGCTTTGTTAGAAATACAACCCATTTAAGTAACCATGTAGAGGAAGGCGTATATTATATTCTACAACCTCATTACCATAGACACTACTTTGCAAAATCTTACTCTTACTCTATAGCTATTTCTATGGAAAATGTTTCGATGACCAACATTCTTTACAGTCAGTAATTCTGATAGCAAGCGTTCCAAATAGAAAAAAGAAAGTCGGTTACTCCCAAGAAATTCTAAATTATTGAACAAATTCTTACGTTTTTGCTTCCATGACAAATTTCAATTTTTTTACTCTTCATGTCAATCTTTATTTATCTTTCTTATCCCCATAATAAACACTGTCTACCATTCTCTTTCCTATTCATATAACACACCTTGCTATTTGAACTATAATTCCTTAATTTTGAATGGTTTATATTGAATCTTGTAATATGTGAACTTAATTTTAAAAATATAACTTCGCAACAGTACCGACTAATAACTAATTGTTTTGGACAGAACTCCGTTGTAACACGATAAATATTATTTTGTATTTTACTATTATTTATGCATTCATATTATTTTAACATATTATTTTTTCCAGATTGAGACAATTTATTATTAACACTGTCTTCGTAATTAAAACTTTCATTAACTTACATATACGGTCTGAAGTTTGTAGAAAATACATTATTCCATATATTTTTCCAGTTTCTGCTCGTAGCTTTGTTTTTAACAAGATATTTCAGTTAAATGTTCTTGATGTCTATTAGGATAGAACCGATCGGAGGCGAATTTTCTTCTATCTTGTCCTATGTGCTGTGTCCCTTAAGGAGTATGGCGTTCATATCTCTCCACTACTTTCTGTCCGATATATCTCTTAGTAAATTTTCTATTTTTGTCATATCTCCCAAACCCTGTTCTATCATCCATTGATATCAGCTCGTTATGTAGTTTATGCCTTGTTTACATCTGGCCCTACCCGGTTTTATTGTGGACTGTGAGTGTCAACTTTTTTAAACATTCTTTTCTCGCTAGAAATTTTCAGTCTCTTTCTGATGTTAAATATAAGTGTCCATTTTTTTTTTCCATTTTCTCTAAAACTTTGTCATTGCTCCCATGTTCAATTCATCGTATTCCTTATGAAGAAACGCATTTTTATCGCGTCATGTTTCTTTTTCAGCTGCTCGGAGATCGTCCAATATTCACAGTCAAATACGAAGACAATTATTACATAACATTTCAATACTCTTTTTTTGTTTCCAGCTAAATTCTCCTGTTTTTTTTCTACTCTGTTTATCTTTGGAAACGTCTTTAGAATTTAAATGCGCCTTTGGATTCTCTTGCCACACTTTCGGCCCCTTGTTAAAATAATTCTTAGACATTTAAATTGTTGTTACTGATATTGGTATTTCCAATTCACAATTTGCAACATGGGTTGTTCGTTAAGCGAACAACCATTCATTCTGTCTTCTTTCGACTGATATTTAGTCCTTTATCATCGCTATTCTCCACTACTTTCTATAAGTGTAATTGTTTCCTTTTTTTATTAACCCCGCGTCATCTGCATATATTATGTTGTTAAGACAGTGGCCATCAATAATGAATTCTGCAAACACTACTATTTCTTTCATAAATGCCTCACTATATGCATTAAATAAGTCCGGTGAAAACACACACACTTGTCTTAGAACCATTTCTATTTTTATACTGAATTCATTTTCTATCTATATTAAAGCGGTCCGTATAGATTCCAGATTATTCTAATACCTTTCCCAAATATATCAATGTTACATAGCAGTTCCATGAGTTCTTTATGACATACGTTATCAAGCTTTTGTATAATCTATAAAACATAAGTATACACACTTTTGTACATTATTTTACTCGTTTTCTAAATAAATTCTGGAATGCAATTAAATCTCTATCGATATCTGCGTGTATCTGTAAATAAAGAAACAATTAGAGCTTTACTATCAAAAAATATATTTCAAAATCTGAAATATTATTAAACATTAAATTATATGTAACTATAAAAACGTGAAATAAAAAATTATTAAAATCATTTATTTGAAATGAAAAATAGCAAAAAACATTTTAATACAAATTAAATTTAAATGTTTTGCGTTCGAACAAAATATATTTTCATAGAATACAAATTAATATATATATATATATATATATATATATATATATATATATATATACTACTTCTTCGCAGACGACAAATGAGGGCTCAGTAAAATAAACAGGTGCTGTATTTCTATCGGTACGCATGATTCTCCCGATGCGCGCGGCAAAGCCACGGTGGCGGTAAAGCTATAATTTAGAAGAGCAACTTCCTACTAATTTGCTTTAATATTTGTCCGCAGTTGATTCCAGTGTTCAAGAAGGTTTTGCTCGTAACTTGGGATAGATGAGAAGCATGACAGTCGCCAGCAGCTCTTCTGATTGTCTTTGAATTTGTCTTAGAATCGCAAGAGTGACCTTCCAAATTACCTGCTTGTTAGAATGTGACCAAAAAGAAGTTCTTTTGGAAGTCTTCTATCGCTCCTACGAGAAAGATGTCCTGCCAAAGTTAGTTGGGTTTTCAGTAGGATGGTTTCGATACCCGTCATGTTGCATTTAGTTAAAACTTTACTGTCTCTAATGCGAGTAATCAGTTTTATGTTGCCGATGGCCCGTAGGAAACGCATGTGTAAAGTACCGAGTAAGATTGATGTGTCATCGCTTCAGAGTCCATCCTTTTGCACCATGGATCAGGGATATCAGTACTACATCAATTTAGACCATTAATGAAACATTATGAGTGTTCCAAAGCTTGTCGTAAAGAGCTAGCCTTTCCAATCCTCCTCTTAATTAAATCTGTACATCTTAGCATCACTGGATACAATGATAAGTGGAAAAGATAAATGAAAGATGAAAATCTTCCCAAGACTCTTGCTCAACATAAACAGATGCAGCCACATCTGTTGGATGATTACACTTTTCATACCGATGAGCTGGCCTAAAGCTTTAGATGTGCAAGAAACATATGTTAAAGATACATTGTATACCCTCAAGGGTCTGGGCTACAAATGGTCAATAGTCTGCAAAAAGAAGGTCACAAATAGATTGCACAATTGTCTTAGTTCTTGCTCTGAAAAGTTATTGCTTAAGTAACTCAAATCTCACACATTCTTTCAGATGTTCTCTCCAAATAACAGAAAAATACAAAACAAATAAGCTGAAAGAAGACATCCTTGCTTTGTTCCCTTAGAGAAAATGAATGAGTCAGACACCTCTCCACCGGATCTAACTGAGACTGTCATCCCATGATGGAAAAATATAATGGCACTGGATATACTTTCAGGAGAACCTAACTTTCTAAGGATGAATCAAAGAGCATCCCTTGAAACGGTATCAAACGACTATTTGAGATCAAAGAAAGTAAAGGATAAATCTTTGTCATGATCTCGTGCTTACTCCTGTAGTTGCGGTAAACTGAAAATCATGCCCACAGTGCTTCTAGCTGACCGAATGCCGCACTAAAATCCATACAAAACTTAATTGTCTCCAGAAACGTAGAGTCTGTTCAAGATGATACTGCCAAGAATTTCCTAATTTTCCGTAGAATTTTGAGTGTCTAAATTCAAAGCTATATTTCACATTTGATTCATTCATCATCTTGACTACAATTAATCTTAATATTTAACGGGCATTGTGTTTTGTCTATTATTATTCTTTCCTTTTTTTCTTTTACTCTGCTTCTGTGATTCTGGGATTGCCCACCCTCACCAACTATCTGCTATTGCCCCTTCTTCATAATTTCACTTAAACACGGCATGCTGTAAGTTCCGTTGGGCGCATAGCGTCCCAAATATGTTATCAGTATTCACTCTGTTATAAATTAACTGGAAATCCACCCAGAACAATTTCTCTTGTAAAATTCTTACAGAGTTATGTATTTGCCTTTTTTAATTATTTGTCGAATTTCTAATCGACATCTAGATTTTAATTAAGTCAAAAATTTAAATACAACGTCAATCGCGATCGTCTGTCCTCTTAAACTCCGTTCAGCTTTTATCATTACCTCGGTTCAACTAGACCCAGTTTTTTCTCCCACCTTCATTCTCTGTAGCCAGTGGCATTCCCGTCTTGCTTGGGGTGAAATGATTAAAAAAGATCAGAACATATATATATATATATATATATATATATATATGTAACTATACTCGTCGCGAAAAACCTTAGAATTTTTGAATTTCCAATAATCAAATCAATCTCGAGGGAAAAAAAAGGTTTTAAAAAAAGAAAGTGTGCCAGATACATGAAAGTCTGTCGAAAAAATCTCACAGATACAGGTTCAAAGCCCAAAGAAAAAACCCCGACACGAGTAAACAACTAACTAAAAAGAGATCAATACAACCGTAGAGCAGACCTAGTCAAACCTAGTGGGCCAGACAAACCTACCCAGCTTTCCCTGATGAAACCTGGGTAGGTTTGTATGTCTCACTAGGTTTGACTATATATATATATATATATATATATATATATATATATATATATATATATATATATATATATATATACCGGCGGTTAGTACATTAGCATTCATTTTTTCTTGTGCTTATAGTGATGAACAATAGAAGTTTCTTTAAATTTCTGAGCAATTGATCCTGAATCCCAGATTCAAGAGAAGAGATCACAAAGTTTGCAAACCAGGAGACTGATGCCACATTTATATATTTCCGCTTGTATAGCCTCTTTAATAGAGGAATTCCCGTTTATCAAATGTTTTTATGCTCCTTTTTGTCTCAAAAATAGGCATCTGCTGTAAGTTATTGACAAGATTCTAGTCAACAATCGTCTTCATGTTTAGAAGTTTTGAGAAGCTTGAAAATTCCAAACTCCACCTGTTCCTGACAGTATCCGTTAAATGCTACAGAATTTCAAGAGCACCAAATATAATCTTTGAGGATTTTCCTTCTGCCTTGAAAAAAATAAAACATTTGACTTTCAAGAAAATGTTATTTTCATGTTGATAAAAAACGTTATTTTTTCTTGGTTTTAAGAAAAATAAAGGCGATTATTTTATTAGAAATATAAAATATACTTGTTTAGTTGTTAAGTTCTCTTAAATTTCCGTGTATGCTTGATTTTGACTTACTCAGTATATAGCTCACACATTAGGTTTTCTCTCTTGCTGAGCGCCAGGCATTCTGTCTCTCGTATGATTAATAGTCCATATATTTTGCTTTACTATCATTTCTAAGTGTTTATTCGATTTCTTTCCGGATGTACAATTAGCAGCGTATGTCATCCGCGTATTGTTATTACGATTATACCAAATGATAATACACACTGGGGTGTTTTTTTTGTTCTATTAGAATCATCACGTGGTATATTTTAAATAAATCTCGTAAAAGTATGTATCCTTATCTTAATTCTCTTTCTATTTTTTTATTAACTGAAATCTTTTATCTCCGCGTGCATGCTGTGTAGCAAAAGTATTTCACGGAGTTACTGAATATTTTTATCAAGTTTAGATAAGAATCGTGAAGCTCGGGCCATGGTTTCCGATATTTGAAAGGGTTTGGCATGCAATTTCAAGGAAACTGGTCAAATATTTGACTTGATCCGATTTTTCTGAAAATATTCTGTAATAAATGTTATATTGAACGGTCAAAACTTTATATCCTTAGACAGTAATGTAGGTCTAACTTGAATCTATTCGTGTACCCCACGTTGTTTCATATTATTCAATTCCCAACTCGGTATTTGCGCAGATGAAATAACTATTTATTCCTGTCTTAAGAGTCAGTCCAATAGTTTCTATTATGTAAAAAAGGGAAGATTCTATTGAAAATGACCTCAGTGTCTTTGAATTTTATCGAATATATATATATATATATATATATATATATATATATATATATATATATATATATGTATGTTATGGTCCAGGTTAGAACCAAGGAAGAACAACACGAACACAAGAGTAGAAATAACGAAAGTATATTACACGAAATAATAATACAAGATGTGGAAGATGTTAGTATGACTGTCAGTCTGGTTTGGAGTGAACTACTATCGGCTCGACTCGATTCGGTATCTAGCCCCCACCCCACAACGAGGGTTGCATGTGGCACAAGGCTGAGTTTAACGTGGGTTTCTCGAGCCCGTAGGCTCGGCCTAAAAATGCCCGTAGAACCCGTATAAACAGAATCGGGTTGGTCAACCTCCCCGAACGAGACTCTGCCCTTCGGCGGAGCCTCGTCCGGGTTCCTCTCTCCTCGGAGGCAGAGAGTTCGACCGTCAAGCCAAGAAGCTCGACTCGATTCGGTATCTAGCCACCCCTCACGTGGGTTTCATGTGGCACAAGGCCGAGTTTAACGTAAGTTTCCCGAGACCGTAGGCTCGGCCAAAAAATGCCCGTAGAACCCATATAAACGGGATCGGGTTGGTCAACCTCCCCGAACGAGACTCTGCTTTTATATATTTATATATACAGCAGAGGTAGGTCACTAATGGTTAGCAAGTTAACAATTAGAACAATTACGACTGAGTAATAAGTTCGATTCTCATTCGGTGTCCCATACTTTCGGCCTTGTGCCGCATCGAAGATACACTTGGAAAATTACTATGTAGCAGGGATGACACGATCAAATATGTTAGCAATATTCAATGCATTTACAAATGATAGATTTATAAACACGCAGGTAGGATTATGACGAGAAAGACTGTCTGTCACGCCTGCATAGCAACAAACCTTGCAAGTGATTCAATATCATAATTCCACTTCATGCTAGTGGAAAACATGAGACCGAAATGCGCAACATGTTGCTTTCATAGAGATAAGAATAACTCATGCTGACTGGAGGTAAAAATTGCTCCCTATAATTGAGAAAGACTTTCATTTTAGAGACGTTAAAATTTACAAGCCATATCTATCCTAGTTAACATTTTTTGTATTTACTCAGTTTTATAATTAAATATAGATGCGTGTGTATGTGTTTGTAGGTGTGAGAATTAACGAGCAAATGGACTCCTCCACTATCTTATAAGTAGGTTATAAATGTTTAATAAACCGAGATATTATACGTTGTAACGTTGAGTGTTTATGTGAAAGTAAAGCAGAAGCAACCGCTAAAAGAAACATTCTAATCAGCTATATTGAAGTTTTATCAACCTAAACTTGTTTCAGACATCAGATGTTAACATTTATAAGTTTATGATCGACAGTACGCAGTCATCGGCCAATCAAGCTGCAGAAAAAAAAGATTAAAAATGTTGTCTGCTCTGTACATAAAATGGCAGTAACTTGCCAAAAATAATTATTTTTAATTTCGGCGTACTCATGTTTCTGCTGTTTTACACTCAAACAATGCTACTAAATGAAAATTATGGTACTTCATTCTAGAGCATAATCTTTGGGCGGGATTTTGAATATAGCATAAATATATATTTACATATATATACAGGTCAGTGACGGATTATGGGTATTCCGTTGCATTGTTTTGATCGTAGTTTTTTTTTTTTTTTTAGTCTGGCAATGTTTATAGTTCAAATTATAATAAATGATCGAAATAATTCTGAATCTGCATGCAGTTTTTATTTTTACCTATTTATAATGTTTGTTAACTTTATTTATTATTGATTATTTTATTGTTGGTTGTTTTTATTACGTTTTTGTGTGCATTTGTGGTCTGTTAATTTGCTTATCATTAATTTATTTATTTATTTATTGGATGAATAGAATTATTTTATTCATTTTTTTACTTATCTTTGTTTATATATTTTATTTTTTATATATTTGTATTCTATTATTCTAGTTCGTTTTTCATTTTTGAGTTTTAAGTAATGTAGTAATTTTTTTTTTGTTTTTAGATGAGTGTTTCTCGCTTATTTATCAGTGTCTGTTAGTCTGGGAAGGTAATTATAGTTATTTTCTTTTTCAGAGTTTACGGTTTTTGTATTTATTGTTGTTGAATGATTTGCTTTTACTTACTTTCCATGGTATTTTTGTTGTGATTATGTTTTTGTTTTTAATCTTACAGATATGCTTAGAAAGTGTATTTATTATTTTTACATGATGTTCTGTGTGCGTAGTATCTTTATTTACAGTGTCCTTCAGTTATTGCTATTTATATGCTTTCGTCATCTACTGATTTTACAAAAGCTTACATTGTCTTGCAAGCAATTGCCGTTTAAGGGACATTCGTTCTTTGTTCTACAGTTACACGTGGGTTTGATCTGTGCGGGTAGATTTTTGTTTGAACTTTTGTTCTGCTTTTTTTTTTATTGTGCCACGTTCTCGGTGCAACTATAGCTGATTTTTACTCTGTCTTTTTTTAATAATTTGTGGAGAGTGCTTTATTAAAGGAAGGGTTTGTGTCTGAGCTTAATTTTCTTTTTCCTACGTTTCAATGATGTCTCTTTTCCTGTTTGCTTTTTTGTCCTGCGGGTGTTGCTGTAAATCTACTATATTTTACGACAGTTTTACAGTCTTTATTGGCTTCGTTGAGGAAGGAAAAACTGTCAGAGGTTTACACTAATACGTTCTGTAGCCTGACATATATTTGTTGGTACAATATTTATCCGAGAGAAATCTGTATAATTTCATTCATATTCCTCACTAAAATAAATGCATTCATAAAGAAACGTTGTTAAAATGCGTCGTATAAAATAAATATTTTTTTATACATAAGTTTACGGATTAGCAATGCTTGATACTTTTTTTTTTATTCTATCTTTTTCTATAAATCCAGGCTGAAATTGAACAAAAATCTTCCAATATATTCCAAGAACGTACAGCTTTTATAAACCATTATCAAAAAATTGTAGTTTATTAATAATGCATGTAAGAGATTGTGTCATTTCTTTGTCGTCTTTGAATAGCATCACAATACATGTGTGTTGTCCATTTTATTTATTCAAATACTGACTCATCGCGCATCAGCTGGCAATATATCGTGTAATTTTTATTAGTTTTAAATAAATTTAATATGTTTGTGCCAAATTTTCTGAAACTATATTCCTGCTACCTACTTCCTTTTTATCAATATTTCTTTCTTTTTTTTTATTGTTAAACCCTTAATAATTGTAGTTGTTTTGTAATTTACATGCATTGTTTTCACATTATCTCTAAATATTCAGGAGATATATTGTTAAGATTTGTTTGTATATTTGGTTGGTAGTTTGCGGTCAAAACAACTATTGTTGCTGAGGGAAATTTAACGTACGTGATAATGTAGTGAGTTTGTAACAATATGCGAGTTGTTTAATTCCTATCATTTTTTTTATTAAAGATACATTCCTCAACTGATAATCGGAGAGAAAATGACAATGATTTCATAATAGAAGATTTGGTAGCCTTCCATGAACACGCAAACTCACAGGCACATAAATGCAAGGACACACAAACACATACACACATATATTCTTAGAACGAAGAGCCACAGAATTTCTACGTAGCTAATTGATCAACGCGCATAGTGACTCTCATACCCAAATATATATATTTTTTTAAAATTGTTTTAAGAGTGAAACTATGAGTCCCGTTGAATTCACTTCGGTCTAGACATGTTTGCTTTCTCTTTCTGGTATTTCCTTACTGACAATTGTCTGTTCTCACTGACTTCATGTAGGTATTTTAATTGATCAGGCCCGGTTTATTTGTTTGTATGTATTCCCTCACATTGCACACAGAGATACACACACACACACAGAGACACACACGCACATACATGTGTGTGTGACAGAGTGTGTATGTATGCGTGTGTGCGTGATGTTTGTCA
>CAHIKZ030004035.1:567500-617500 GCA_903632075.3 Acanthosepion pharaonis | reverse complement strand
CAATACATAACAGTCAAATGCCCGTTTTTGCTTTTTGTCTATCGATTTTTTTTTCTGTTTCTTAATATTTGTTTATTATTTTTAATGTATGTTTCGCTAATACAACACAGCTTCGGATTTCAGTTTTAAAATAATTTCCCAGACATTTAAATTTCAGTTCTTTCTTGGTTTTGGCATATTCAATTTGTATTTTGTATTCTTCCACTTGCTGAAATCCTTACATTGTAATCTTATATTTGATGGTGGTGCATTCTACTTGCTTCCCACTTTCTTTTAAGAAATTGCCGAGGAGTTTCTTCAATTTTCTTGTGTAGCATCATCAAGATATGATATCGTTAATACTGTGCATAACCAAAAATAAGTCCTGTTATGACGTACAGTTCACTTGGATTGCCTCACTATAAAGGCTAAATATATTTAGTGAGAAGGCGCTTCCTTATTTTATGGAGATTTTTATTTGTGTATACTTGAAAATAGAGACACACACACAGGCATATGTGTGGGGGGATTTGATATATAAATAGCTATATATCAGTATATGACAACAATGTGAAGCAATTAACTAATAAATGGGAAAAATTTTTCTGTAACGTTTCCCGTCCTCTAGAACAGCATGAGACTAAATGAATGTTTGTATTGATGGAATTATTACTATAAACCGATTGAACATTATAGACTTACAAAAATAGTTCTTATATATATATATATATATATATATATATATATATATATATATATATATATATATATATATATATAGAATATTATATATATATCTTCCAATACGCAAGCATACACAGATGCACATACATACACTTACGCACGCGCGTACACACAGACACACACACATGCAGATATATGCTCTAAAGAGAGGAGGGACATGTCCGCCTACGAAACTCCATCACCGATGCATCGTTTTTATTATCCCAATGCACATACACGAGACAGTAATTATTCTATTCAGTTCATTTATTTTTTATTGATTTGATTTTTTAAAAGCAGTCTTTTACATGATTAAACGTAATTTTCTGGTCATGAATATTGTGTTTAAGCAGATTGTCGCCGTCGAGTATTGACCTAAAGGTTCACTTTTCTATTTACATACGCTCTATCCCTGATAATACGCACTTCAATCCATAAATATAGCATCCCTTAAAGCTATATTTCTATCATATATATACATACATATATATATATATATATATATATATATATATGTGTGTGTGTGTGTGCGTGTATATATATATATATATATATATATATATATATATATATATATATATATATATATATATATATATATATACTTAAGGTCGTCGATAGCTATGCCAGAAGTCATCGTGACCGAGTGTTTGAGTCTGCTGGTGTTGTTCAGATTGTTGATCATTGCCGATAACACGCTCTCTTCCAGAATCTGTAACTAATATCTGCTCAGCATAGTTGCAGTATAAACCTCAGTTTGGCTCTGTGAGAGTTGAACAAACACATCTGTTCTTAGGCGAGAGTTTTCTTGGTCGGACTGATAAATTTGATTTTCGTGAAAACGTAAGTCTTTAAAAGATATTCACTTTCCAGTTTCGAGAAAATTATTTGCCTGAAACCATAATTATTCAGTATGATTTATGATCTCGTATCTATAAAATCTTCGGCTTGTCTTGTCCTGTATATCTTCTTTTAAATGATTCGTTACACCTTTAACTTTGTTGCTAGACGTAAATAATTCCAAACGTAATTTTTTTTGAAATGTCAGTGTTATTCATGCGTATAATATTCTTTTTGAGGTTCCTCTGTTTGAACAAGTGTTTTTGCTCTTCTCTTCTCAAAGTAAATTACATTTCACTGCATAATTCCCCATCCCTATTTAGGAAATAACCTCCCTAAACAATCTTATTCTATTCTGTAGGGAATTTTTATATCTACATATACCGTTTTATATACGTTCTTAAAATGCTAAAATATCCGATTAAACTACTTCATGAATTATTGTATTATCATCATACTTGTTGTTTTGATGTGAATATTTCTATCAATCTGTTCTTATTCCTTTCGTATGTATATAAGGCTTAGATTAATCTTAAATTGTTTTTGATATAGTTATGTCGTTGGCATTTTAAAGTGATCCTTCGTCTCATCTGTTAAAAAGAATTTACACGACCAATGGTAAATCTGAAATTTTCATTAAGTCTAAGGCGAATATCTGATAATAACAGTATAGCAGCTTCAACTATCATTTGGAAAAAAATGTTCTTCAGTAGAAGTTATTAACGAGTTTGTAAGAAGTAATTAAGCGTCATTTTACGTTTAATTTCATATTCCTTTGTTGATAGTTTGGACAAACATGTAAACATTGTTATCTTGTGTAATGGATGCTGTACGGTAAACACCATTACTGTCGGTGTTATTAACACTGTTTTTAGTAATGTGAGTTGTATGAACAACTTATGAAAAGGATTTTCTTTAATATTTCCTACTAGCATGTCAGAGTTTCATTATTCCAGTAACTTTTTATATGCTTCTGTAAATTAACTGCAAGTAATGTCTGGTTTTAATCAAAAGATCTATTGCACCTGTTATTTATTTAGAGCTTTTTGATAAAATACAAAGAAAAACCAACATCATTAGTGGTCCTAATCTTGCGTCTCGACTTAAATTATTTCCCGCCGACGTAAATTTGCCTCCCTGTGCTTTTACTATATATATTTTCACTTAAATTATTCGGATGAACACTTCGCTAATACCTCAACTTTAAAAAAAAAACTTAAGCGCTGTACTAGACCGGGGTCGAGATTTCATCAATTTACAGTTGAGTAGGCTAGATGAAACTTTAATCCTCATGTTAACAGTTTCTTTTCACGCACTTCTTGTTTGTGGAACTCTTTTCTGGCTCAATGCTATCTAGCCAAATTTAATCTTCAAAAAATTAAACCCATTGCAAATCTTCTATTAGGTTTTTCTAAATATTCCTTCTTTCATCGATCTTTGTCAATTGTCCTTGGAGATCTAGCATCCACCTCATCACATACGAGGACAAATTTTATCTTGTCATAATAAAGGAATATAGTGTCTCTTTGAAATCCGTCATTTTTGCATTGCCGTAACGTAGCCTCTTTCTAAGTTTTATATAAATACTTACATAGTAATTGTTCTGATCGACTTCAATTTAAGAGAATTGACATCATCAATTTAAGAGAATTGCTAGATTGGCAGGTAGTGATATATATATATATATATATATATATATATATATATATATATATATATATATATATATATATATATATATATATATATATCAGTTGTGTGCCATGCGTGATACACGCTCAGGCGATCATTTATCGTTAGATATATGACAGACGTGGCAGAGTTTTCGTGCAGTAGGTTTCCATTTCTTTCTGCAGTAGGCCAGTTTCCATCCAAGGCTATAGAACATGGTCTGCCTTGCTATTTATCCATAGCTGGTTGAGGGAGAAGAAGAGAATTCATATCTTTCCCAAGAGTATTAGCTCGTAGGTGAATGTAATAAATTCGAACTCGGCTCTCCGATTCCTCAATCCGAGCCGTTATTCACTGTACCTCCGTGTATAAACTATTACTTACAGAATTACCGATATTTCCATCTTCTTTGCTGATTTTAAATTTTGATTTATTCAGCCAATAACTCTCACTGATATGCTTAGACGGCTGTGGCGATTGATTACAGACAACAGTTGCTCATTTATATCAATTTAGAAGAGGAAAACATTAAAATAGAAAATGACAGGTAGTACAAAGATGATCACGTGATATGAGAAATATTATAACCAATCAGAATTTATTTAAATTCTTTAAAAATTATAATTTACGACCCTTCTTAATTTCTGAAAAAAATATTCATTTTCAATAGTCTGTCAGACATTAGTAAGTACTTCTCTAAACTCTTTAACGACAAAACAACGACGAAAAAATCAACCGATTCATTAACAGCAGCAACAATGTCAAAGATTAACTGTAATTCACTGTCGAGTGTTGAAATCATCACGGTATTTAGTATTGTTGAAATTATCACTAACATTTTTGTCGATATTCACAAATTCTACATTTCGTTCAATTTCGCTTACCAATTGATGAAATATAAATAAGCAGATTTGTTTGGAAAAATACTTTGGCAAAAAATCTATTTGGCGAATTTATACAACCGAATAAAACCAACAGTACACTCTGTACCAGCATATCTGTTTGAACTTCTTCCAAAGATTTCGTTTCGTTTGATTAATGTGCGTGTACTTTGGAAGGTGATTAAAGGAAGTCACACAATTATAGATAGATAGATAGATAGATAGATAGATAGATAGATTTATACTGTGAAGTATTTCATCAATAGTACCGTTGGATTTTCCATTCAACGAAACTTCAAATGTATTTATTTTATTACAAACTTTACAGGATATAAACTCTACATTATAAATATTAAAATTTAATCAAACTAATATAGACAAAGAAATTAGTACAATAGATCCGTAACAAAGTTTTGTTTAAATAATGTTGATTGTTTTTTTCACTGTTGAGTATTATAGATAATTATTCAAAGTCTATTTTCTTTTATAAAATTGATTTTGACAAATCATCTCTCTGGTGTATATTACATTACGATGTGTTTTCATTAATATATAGTGTTTTTTTTTTTCCGTTGAGGTTTTTCAATTCGTATGATGAAGCACAAAAAAAACGTTCTCGATTAGATCATAGAAGAATTTTATTGACGGATATCATTTAATTTTCTTTTTCCTTTGTAATAATTGGTATTTCTTTAATAACTATTGTAATGAGATTTTCCTCCAGTATTAATATTAGGTTCATTTAAATTAAGTATCTACTCATGATAGACAAAATTTAAAATCTAATTTTCAATCTTAATATCGCTTTTTAACGACCAAACATTTATTTCACTTTGGGAACAATTTCTTTTTCTACTTTTCATAATTAATTCAAACCAAACAAGGCAATAAAGCCACTAAAACGCTTACTGATTGTGAGAAAATAAAAAGAGAAAAACGCTTAAAGATAGCGAACAAAAAAGAATAGGAAATATGTCAAGATAACAATTGGATTGCATTTAAAAAAAAAAACCTGACTTTGATGCAATTAGCCGGAAGAGCGTTCCACAAAAGAGAAGTGGGAGAGAGTATACGCTAAGAATAAAACTTTTGGCTATATTTAAACATTTCAATTGTAAAATGGTGAGACCTAACTGCCAATCTAGCAATTCTCTTAAATTGATGATGTCCATCTTGATGTGATGATGTCGGTACCATAGACCGAAGTCGATCAGAACAATTACCATGTATGTATTTATATAAAACGTAGAAAGAGGCTACGTTACGGCAATGCGAAAATGACGGAATTCAATGATACACTATATTCCTTTATTATGACAAGATAAAATTTGTCCTCATATGTGATGAGGTGGATGCTAGATCTCCAAGGACAAGTGACAAAGATCGATGAAAGAAGGAATATTTAGAAAAACCTGGTTTTATCTTCTCTAACAACGGAAAACGTAAGAGAAAGCTCATTTCACCACAAGCAAGGTTCGGAATGCCACAAGCATGCAAGGGGATACAGAGAGTAAAGTGTGGGTGCTTAAAGAAAGGAAATATAGAAGGACAGGAACCAGGATCAAGTGATCAGAATATGACGATTGAGATTACATTTGAATACTTGAAGATTATAAAGATCAGGGAAGCAAGTAGGAGAAAGGGAGTTCTATTGTCGGGAAGTTCGATACAAGAACCTGTTGAAGTAGAAGAGGCGATTACATTTAACTTTTTTGACAGTGAAAGTGTGGGACCGAAATGCCAACCTAGTAGCTCGCTTAAATTCATGTATTTGGGGTATCAATGAAAGTAACTCCGTCAGAGCAGTTCCCATGAAATATTTGTAGAAAAGACAGAATGAAGCCACAGCAAACTTGTGAGAAAGTGACTGCAGACAAAATGACATATCAGGACATATCACATTTCATATCCGTCTCTGGATTTTTTCGAGGATCTCTAGATGAACAGCAGGCGCACCGGACCGTAGATGGCAGCAATATTCAATTCAAGGACGATCGGTAGATATATGTGGGAAAAGAGATGATTATGAAAATTAGTTTCCAGAAATTAAGTGGGTATAGGCCATGATAGAAAACAAATCTACATATTTTATTTGAGATGACATTTCTTTCAGTTGTTAACCATTACAAGGCCTAAGAGCCATTCAATATAGAGCACTGCTGAATGAGAATGTTGAAGATAGATAAAGGCTGACCCTCGATTAGAAGTGATTAAGATTGTAGTGATCGAGGAAACATTTCCCGTGTATTTCCCAAAATGTAACAGTTCTTGAGAAGCGGCTGCCCCAATGAAACATCAATTTTACGAAGAGAATGCATATGAGTTGACCCGTTATGTGTTGCATAGTGGGTCTTATCTGTAATAGTATGACTTGTGGAAGTAATGTAGCTTGTTAGAAAATTTTCCATGGAACTAGCGAGAGGCTTGCGGCATATCATCTGTTTTGTTATGGGCACCTCGGCGTAGTGTAATGGTTAGCAAGCTAGTCTCGCTAGAATAATTACGACTGAGTAGTGAGTTCGATCCTCACTGGGTGCTCGCAAAATTCCGGCCTTGTGCCACATCTAAGTAGCCCTTAGAAAATCACTATCATCTGTTTAGTTATGTATTATAACGCGAGTCGACCATGTACAAATCGAATTCACGCCCCATGTCGTGCGAAAATATCAAAACAATTATTAATGAACTACCTCCGAAAAAAAAAAAAACAGAAATTCTCTTTAAAAATTCTTGATGCTTTTATATGAAGTCTTATGATCAAATTGTTGTTGCATTTTAGGTAGCCTAATTTCTGAAAATAAAACCTTTAAAAAGTCAAATTACCATTGGGTTGTATCAGAGTTTTCGATAGTGACGGTTAACAGAAAATTCGTTAAGTTGAAGGATGGATCTTTAAGAGCATTCATTAATGGTCAAATCGTATCAATGCTTCTCCGATGACAAAACCAGCGACCTGGATTTCCATAGAAATGTTGCGAGCCCAAGAAATGCAGCAGTTGAGAAATGAGTTATATATATATATATATATATTTAGTTTATGCAAAGTTAGGTAATCCGTATGGGTAGACCTGAGGAGGATGATATCCAGAGAGCTCAATGTAAAATTCAGAGAGATATGTTTGAATAAAAGACAGACAACGTTAAGATTCCATGTAATAAGCTATTTCACCATAACCCCTTTAACAGGGTTCTGGATCATCAGACTTTCCTTCCTTTCATATATATATATATATATATATATGAGGTATATATATATATATATATATATAGATAGATAGATAGATAGATAGATAGATAGAGAGAGAGAGAGAGAGAGAGAGAGAGAGAGAGAGTTAACACAGGGGAGAACCATTTCTTATGAGCTTTTAGGAGGGAGAAATACTTAGACAGTTCAGAACGTAACAGCAAGTTTTAAGAACAAGTCTCCGGATTATGATTCTATAAGGGTAAAAAAAATCAATGAATAAACCTGATAAGGCGATTGTTAGTGTTGTAGAGCCCCTTCATGCTGCGGCCAGTCTTGGGACGACTGTCTTGATTCACTCATTTGTTGCATTCTTCTCTGTCTCATCTTCCGACAGGGTAGCGAAAATATTTTGGAGTCCGGAGATGTAAGAGAACTTGAGCAAAAGGGATTTTTAAACTAATCTATTTTATCAAGCACGTCGACGGGTACATTTTTAACTAGCCAGTGGGGTCGCTTTATCATCCTCACTGGGGTGAAAATTCTACGAGGCACGAAATAATCATATCTACTGTCTATGACGTGTAAAAACTTAACTCTCTGAAATCCTTTTCTATATCTCTAATATTCCCGCGCTAGTTTTAACCAATCAACAGCGACCTCTTTTGTTTTCCTGTATCTGACCTCAAAGGTTAATATGAGGAAGTTAGAGGAAAATACAGTTCTCTAAAAAATAATAGTCTGCAAGACTATTATTTAACAATAATATTAAACAAAGAACTGATCTTTTTTAAAATCATTTAATACCAAGCAAAGGAATAAAGCGACTAAAACGGAATAGGTTACTGAGTGTAATAGAATATGAGGAAAATAAAACTATTAAAGAGATAGGTTAATAAAAGAACAGACATTAAGATAGCAGAATATACTTTTATCATTATAAATGCAAACGGACATTTCAAGGTCCAGGTTTATACTTCCTGGTGTCATGCATTAGAATTGGTAAAAAAGCGACTAGTTTGAAATACTAACGTACTTAAGAAATCGAATAAATTAAATCTCATTATTTTCTTGTTAGAGGTAATCCAATATTCTTCGTCCACATTCTAAGATTTGATCAATCTCGTGAATACGTTCTTTTTAGTCTTGTTTGACAGGTAACTCTGTCGGGCCGGCGACCTTTCTGATGTTTCTCTTTTGAGCTTGCAATATATTCCCAAAACTTTAAAGTAGGTGGAAGAATTTCCTATTTCACCGAACGGCTGACTGAGTCATTCACTTGCAATTTTATGTTTGAATTTAATGTGCAAAGCCCACAATCTATTTTAAATGTGGTAGCAGTGAACATTCTGTTCACTGTTTAAAATATCCCTAGATATTGATTTACAGAGTGATCGAGATGCGTGAAAAACATTAATATTCAGAAAGAAAAAAAAACAGGTACTTATGTAGGAGGCAAACATTGCTTCTGACTTTATAAAGTTTACAGTTAATAACTCCATTTTCTTAAAATGGAACGTGCCTTCTTATCCAGTATATGGCATGATTTCCGATTATTGAAAGAGTTGATGTTGCATTTAATTTTAGCTTTGAATGCATTATTTCAAGCTGGTATACACTATCGAAATTTTTTATATGAAAACCATTTTTTTTCAATAAATATATAATTAAATCAAATAATGCTGGTAGAGTTGTCAGAGTATGTTTATATTTATATGAATGATATATTTTCAAATAATGATATTTATCATTATTAAAAATGTTAATTATCAGTTTTCCCAGTCAAATGTTGATGCATGTTAACAAACGAAATGAAATATATACATATATATATAAGTGAAATTTCTAAATAAATCCAAATCATATAGTCCAGAGAAAAAGATATTTCCTTAACGGTATATCCTATATATGTGAAAAAATATTTCAATATTTTACATGTTACCATTCCCTTATTGATTTTCATTAAGATTCAAAAGTATTTTATTTCCACTATCACATAACTTGCAGCCGATTTTACTCTTTCTCGGATATTTTCTTTACCAACATTTTGATTTCCATTCCCATGTACACCAAAGGTTTGGGAGGAGAACTAATATTAGGAGAATATCTGGAGAGGAGGGGAAAATTTGGTGCCTTTAAATATCTTGCTATTGGTCAGTTATATGTCCTTTGTGGGACATGCTTAGGCGATCATGTATCTTTAGATACATGACTGACGAGGCAGATTTTTTTCGCTGTAGGTTGCCATTTCTTTCTGCTATAAACCATTTGCCATCCAAGGTTATAAAACGCGGTCAGTCCTCCTATTGCCCATTATCTGGGGGAGAAGAAGAGGATTCATACCTTTCATGAAGGTATTAGATCGCAAGTAAATGTAATGGATTCGACTGGAATTCGAACTCGGCTCTCCGATTCCTCAATCTGAGCCTCTATCCATTACTCCACAGTGATCCCTTAAAACGTCCACTTTTCATGAATAGACCCTTTATATTAAAAACTATGTGTTGTGACGCGTACCAGTGGGAAATAATTTTCCAATAACTTATAATTATTTCCCGATAATTTACAAAAAATAACATAATGCTATTATCGCCTTGAATTCCTTTATCAATTCAATGTCTGAAATAATAGCACACAGTTCACACACTGTCTAAAAAAGCCTATCTCTACGAGCTGGTATATTTTCACTAAATTATTTAGAGAAAAATCAGTTTTGATATATTTCTTCAGCTGCGAATCTCAGGGGTGTTTGATTATATTTCGATTTTAGGTGTTTGCTTTTTTATGACCTGCGAGAAATGTATATTATATGGTTTTCAAAGCGGTTAAAATAAAAGAATAAATAAATAAATTATGATATGTGTTTGCTGATCTATATCACAGTTAGGATTGAGATTACCATCTCGAGTCTACCCAAATCGGAAGATAGACTGTCCCTCAGGTAGTTCTTATGCCGCCCGTTCATGATGCCAGTCCTCTGTCGTGATGATGAGTTGGTAGGGGAAGAGACGTACCCAAATATAAAGCTGTTGTCCAATATTAAATAATTCTTATCGATATCATCAACATCTTCAGCCATGCCGAGCAAGTAAAGTCCTGAATAAAATTCCTAAATATATTGGAAAAAGGATTCGTATCTCCATTTCTGGACGCGGCCTTTATTTTCATCTTTCACTTCCTTGTGAACTAGCAATGGGCTTTTTCCCGGTGTTTTTGTGAAGATCGGTGCGAATGAGAATGGTAAACCAACGATAGATAGACATTAGCCGGGCCCTGGAAAAATAGATAGGAAGTCAGTTGCACGGTTACACAGGAAACTTATACTTTTTTTTTTTAATTTGTTCTCTTTACTTAAATTGATAGTATTCTTTTTATCATACATTTAGCTAATGTTCTTAATATTATTCATATTTTCTTATTGCTGATTATCTTCTCATTCATAACTCCAGTTTCGTCAAATAATTTCTCGCTGGTCAATCGACTTCCTTCTTGTCCTTATAATTCTTATCTCGTCCCCAGAGTTAAATTCTTGAAACTTATTTATCTTAATTATTCTTACCTTTCGAATTTTTCTGTTGTTTTTTGGAGTGGGGATTGCATCTAATTTCTTTTCCACTTTTACATAATTTCTAATATCGTTCTTTCGAAATACAACAGATCTACAATATACTGTTTAACTTTTGAAATAATATATTTATTCCGACCTAGATTTAGAATTAAAGATAAATATATTTAACAATATTATTTTTGCAATATAATGAACAACGATCCCGTAGTCAAATCTCATAATACAACTTTACTGGAATCTATTTTAATGAACTAGATATGATGCGAACTTCACGTCACATATTTATCTCAGGTATATGCTAAATTTGAACATTTTACTGATATCGGCTGATTAAAGTACATTTTATTGTGTATAATTTCATTTGTAAAATAAAATCTAACAGTTTATACAGCCACGAGTGTTAATTACCCTCAATGAAGTAATCTATGCCATATCTACACTAAAAACATCATTCATCGCAGTCGATTTTTGATAACACTGTCATCTCTGAAATTAGTTTCTCTTCTTCATCCCCTAATTGCACCTCATTATACAGTAGGCTTCCTAGACTACGATGAGTACGATTTTATTCAGCATATACTAAAAATTGATGATTTTATCTAATTATTGTGAGACCGTAACATACCTACAACATGGACTCTTCCAGGACTATATAAAGTATGCGACATAACACTCTACAGAGAAGAAGAAGAGAAGGAGGGGGAGGAGGCGGAGAGAGAGAGGGAAAGAAAGAAAGAAAGAAAGAAAGGAAGAAAGAAAGAAAGAAAGAAAGAAAGAAAGAAAGAAAATTCTAATACCGTAGTATCAGCCGCGTACAACTACCAATAATTGACACTAGCACATAGTAAGCTCCGCTTACACTTACACTTACACTATCTTTGTAAACTTTTTGTTTAATATATCTTTCTTACCTCTAATCCGTGTTCCATGTTTTCCTTCCGTGGTCCAAACTTTGGGTCCACATCACTAATATTATAGAAAAAGTAAAGTTGGATGTCAAAATTTACAGAATCTGTAACGCATAGTTTCTTTAGAGTCATACAAATCTTTTTTTTGCACATTAAATAACAATTTAGATTTTTTTAAAATTGTTAATAATTTCACCTCAAGCTAAGTAATACAGCCTGAGTTTGAGAGAATATAAAAAAATATTATTAAGTAGGTAAAACAATAAAAAAAATAATTTAATTAGGTGAACAGAAGTTAACGTTTGACATTGCATTTAAACTTCTCAAGATCAAAGTTGACTAGGCAGAAGAAGCGATATGCGCAAAAGATAAAATTATTCACATCCTACTTACGGTTGCATTCTAACCATTTCAAATGTAAAATATAAAAGTTAATCAGAAGAATTCTATGAAAATATTTATAGAAAAGGCACAGGTAAGCTACGTTGAGTCGGTTCTAAATTGGCTAAGCCGAGATGCCCGATTACGACCAATTAAATTACAGATTATTCTTTGTGCTTTATCAAGGCTTTCTAAATACAGCGCAGGAGAGCATAATCATGTGTGGCAGCTGTATTGATTACACGGACAATTGTTTGACATATAAATAACCGTTATTTCTGTTTTGATAATCTATCATAAATCGTGTGAAATTGTAACAAAAACTTTACTTCGTTTTTACTGACTGAGATTTTGGGAAGTATTTTACGATCTGATCTTTGAAAACTTTACCAATTCTTGTAGATTTTGGAAGTTATCTCTATTTTGCGTTTCAAAATTGAAAAGTGGTTTTCTAAGGGTAGCTTAGATATAACACAAGGTCGAAAATATGGGGCGGACAGTGAGGATCGAACTCATTATTCAGTGTTGTAGCGATAGAAGCTTTATAACCATTACATCTCGCCGAGGTGCCCCTTTTTCAAATTGAAAGCTGTACCCGTAAAAACTTAAATATAAACACTATCTCGTAGTGCAATAAAATCATTGCTAAATGCTAAACGAATTTTGCCTCGCCTTTCTACTCATCGATCGTCTAAAGTGAATAAGAAAATCTTGTATTGAAATGGTTATGAGTATGTGAATGTTAGCCGTTTTCATTTGTCTTGTCAAACATCATCCTTCATTGAATATTCTGGACTGGTCCTACAGAATCACAAAAACAACTGAATCGAATAACAAGAACCATCAGTTGAGGACTACCAACGGCATCGACTGCTAAACGGGATACCACATGCAACTCGAAAATAAAATGAAGATATAATCAAGATGTTAACATCCCGCATCACGTCAAATATAAGGTTAGTAAGGAAACCCCTATCAATATTGAAAATCTCGATAAAAACTACTGGACTTCATAAAACTGTTTTCCTAAAAAGTGTTTTAAGAGAAAGATTTTATAAATTTCAACAGAATACACCACTACCTGTGAGGCCAATAAATGCCGAATGTTTCCTTGTATGAAAATGGCTAGCATTACAATTACTAATTTTATTATAGAGGAATATTCGCCATTCATTGACCGATCAGTCATTGCCACTGCTGATTGAAATTTATATAATATTTCTATTAAATTACATTTTCAGGAAAATAACATTCTCAAATCCAGTAACTGTTATCGCTCTTTCCATTATTTATAGGTCTTTGCTTTTTAACCTTTTGTTTGAAGTAGTATGGAAAGCTCATATATTCATTATTTAATTACCTTCGAGTTGCATATACCATTTATTTTAGTTGATTCTGCTGTTGAAAGTCCTCCCGCTATGTGGTTTCTGTTATTTGATGTCGCTCTTTGTGATTATGTAACGGCAGTTCATAAAATTGGAAGAAATATGGTCTGCGCTCAGACCTACATACTTCATTCGTTAAAACCTATTTGTAACCATTGATCTGAGAATGCAGCTGACAGTTTTTGAAATTCCTGAATGATTTTGGTTCCATACATGGTGTCCATTTAAAACTCTTGATCTGATGAGGCTACGCGACAACCTGACTCAACCAAATTTTGCCTGAAAAATGTTGCTGGTGATAAGACCTAAAATAAATATTGTTTCAAATAAGATATTTACGAACCTCTTATAATATCACCAATAGCTCAAAATTATTATTCCAGTTTAAAATGTAAAGCGTAGACACCTCTGTCGTAATAAGAGAGATGTAAGAGTAGATTGTGGTTTTATTGTCTCCACTGATAAGTAACAAATGCTGTAAACCAAACATTTCCGAATTACTGATATTAACGTTAATCTTTTTTCATCCTGGGCGTTCTATTCTGTGGCAGCGAATTATAAATAGAGGAATATTAGAAGACATTTGCAACTTGAAAGAAACTGTGTTTGCAAAATCTGACATTCGATTGCGACTAATATCCGCTGCTATTTTTCGAAATATAGCGCTGATTTAACACGTGTTTTGAATGCATAGGTTGAAACGGACAATTCCTCGTGTCTTTATGCACGATCCGATTATGCCTTATGACTGTTTTTTTTTATTATTATTAAAAGTCAACCTGAGGGAAAAAGAAAATGCATTTTCAGTTAGTTTATTTTTAAAATAAAGACGCTGTAGAACTAACAAAAAAAGTGTTTTTGATGTAGATGGCACCATAGCTGAGAGAGCCGTTATCCAGGTGTTGCGCCAATGGACATTTTGAAACTATAAAAGAAATTCCAGCAGATGAAAAACTGATAATATTATTTATTAAAAATTACCCACGTCATAGAAGACACGTCATCCGAGGAATATGCAAATATCTCATATGCGCAATATGAGTCATTTGTAAACGTTGACAAGGCGTTTGGGTGCGTCAGGATTAAAATTGAAAAAGAAATGATCCGTTCGTTATTCCATCAACGAATCTCTGTTCAAACGCCGTAGAAATAGCCTATTTTTAAAATAGTTATCCCAAGTGTCCAATGTAGATCTGTTTTATACAGGTTAAAACGAATTTTTTTCCCGTGAGGAACGTAAACGAATAGACCACATTTAACCACGCCAAAATCTGGTCTGCTTTCGAAGTACGTGATACTGTGAGATTGCAAGGTCATCTTAAAATATGTACTTCTGTCGCAATGTCAGTCGTAAGTCATGTAATGTTTACAAAAGGAGTGTTTAAAGGAACAAATCAGTGAAAGGTGTCTGGAAATGCCAGTCGGAATATTCTCTTCTTCGGGGACAACGCATTATATTTGCAGACCAGATAGTTGAATAATGATATGCCAGACAATTGTTTTGAATATCATTCATCCACCATACTCAAATAACCTTATTTTGATCCGTTCAAAATAACCTCAGTGTTTCCCCGCAAGTATATTTGAACCACATAGACCAGCTGATCACAAGGAAAATGTAATCTCTGAGTTGATTGAATCATATAATTGTATCAAAGTTTACGAAAAGTAGTAGAATAAAATGATGCGGTTGAAATATATCTAAAAATAAGTATCTAAATGTTTTTTTTTTAATTCATTTGAAAGTGGATACAAACCGTTCTTCTGAATCACAGAACTATTGACAAAATCGAGTAGAGTTATTTTCAGTTCGCAGACATTAATGCAACTTTTTTTTAAACAGAATATACCGACATGTATGAGTAAATACGAGTAAAAAGATTCATTATCATCACTATGCATAAAAAACAGGTATTTCCTTTTGAAACGGTTTGGTATTTTATTGCATTGTACACAACGTTTAATACGTTGTTCTAGACAAATGTAATAATGCGTGAATAAAAATCTTTTGTATATAAAAAAAAATCTCCTATGATTTCAAGAAACAATTATTGGTTTCACGTGCGCAACCTTTGAATAAATCTTCTGTGAAGTTGAAACAATTATTGAGTGTGGATTCAGATAAAAACCTGGAACAATAAATCAATAACTTTCATGTGTTACGCGAAACACAAATTTCAATAAATGCTTTCATCTTGGAATATTTTCAAAGTTTGGATTGAATGCGATTTTTAAAAAAGTTTTTAATGAACTGCGCAAACATAGCAGCAAGTATTTCTATTATCTGACCTCTATTTAATCTTACCAATATCTGAGAAAATTCCTCATTCAACTTTATTTTCCTTCGTTCTTATCAGTCTGCTGTAGGCTTATATGTGTTGGAACAACCAACGAATTTAATTACACCAAGTTTCATTGAACAGGAGTCCCTGCTACAATAAAACGATATAAGTATATTCTATATTTATACAATTAATTCTATCAACACTAGTAACAAATGATGATTAAGTGTAGCTTAGATGTGACACAAGGTCTAAAGTTTAGGGTAGCCAGTGAGGATCGAGCTCACTACTCGATTGTAATTGATCTAGGCACGGGTAACTTATGTCTTCCAGGACTGTGCTTATATTTTATACAGAGATTGCTTTTTATGGGCTATTATATCTCTTTGAAATTTCCTATCATTTGTAGACCAAAGTAATGTTTCTCCCCTTTCACTCCCTCTTATTGGCTGATCTGCCATCCATTTATACAAGTTTGTTACGTAGGTTACTCTATTTTTTCAAGTGTCCGATTTGTCATGTGAGAGTAAAATTCTAAAGTCCTTTTTTCCTTATCATGTTCTATATATTTCAAGTACCTTTTTCTAATATAAGTAAAGGCGTCCTTTTTATTCCCTTGTTTTAAAACTTACTCATTCTCTATTTTTCTTCCGTTGTATTCTCAGCATACTTACTGTAGAAATGATCTCTTTTTTCCCAACAATTTGAACCGATTTTAAATGTAAATTAAGTTTAAAATCGGTCCACGTTATTGGAACACCCTTTATCATTATATGAATTGTTCAATATGAAATGCTTTATTGGAGGACCAATATTATTTACAGTTCATTTCTCTTTTCTTACTTCTTCATCTTTCCTAATACATTGATGAACTTCAGCAAGAGATCTTTCTTCGTTACAATATTCTTTCGAGTGTTTGTATGTTATTTTCTGTCGTCTTCTATAACACATTCCAGACAGATTTATATACTTGTTTCATCTTGGCCTATTAGCAGACATATTCTTTATATTTCTTTTTCACGTACGTATTGATAGTAAATGCCCTGTTCACTTTGGTATTTTCAATGATTTGACAACGACTTATTTTCTTTAAGAACAACATTATTTGGTCATCTATTTTTCATAGGTTTCAAAACTAAACATAATTACATAAGCAACTCTCTTTTGTAATCCTTTCCGAGAGGAGAACTTTATTCCGCCGACAGGTATTCAGAAAATTTTCCTCAGGCATAACTGTCTTGCGGCGGACAAGATTGCCTCTATTAATTTGTGTAAATAAACATGGCTACCTATCAGGCGGTCGGTGAAGATAGAAAATGGCTACAGGGTTAGATCTCAAATATTGGGTAGCTGTCATGACATGATTCTCAACGAAATGGAATAGAATTTACTATAGGTTCAATCCCTATTAGAGATCCACGTTCGAGCCGAGTACGAATTCTAGTTGAGTCTATTACATTCACTTACATGATAATACCCATGGGAAAGGTATGAATGCCCTTCTTCTCCCTCCAGCTATGGGTAAATAGCAGGACAGACCAGGTTCTACAACTTTGGATGGCAACTGGTCTACCACAGAAAGAAATGGCAACCAACTGCGGGAAAAATCTACCTGGTCAGTAATGTACCTATAGATACCTGATCGCCTAAGCATGTATCACGCATGTCACATAACTGACTGACTGATACATGTTACTTAAACATGGCCTTCAAATTGCGGTCACACACTTACATCGAAAAGCATTAGTATAACAATCGTCAACAAATTGAAAATAATTGATTCTATTTCATGTAAGAAATAGCAATAATGTTACTAAACGAGTTAATACAACCTTAGTGATATTAAAATTAGCGCCAGATGAAAATAGCACAATCCAAGTCTTGTGAGTGAAATTGAGGAAACGAAAACATTGTGAAACTCTCGACGTTTATGCTAACATGAGGTCTGAAATCATTGCTACCATGTGCACTGGCCATATTCAAACAATGCAATTTCAACATTTCTCATCTTGAAATTGCATTGGTTGTATTTTCTGCATGAAGAACCAAATCTTGTTATCTACTCAATAAACTCTCTGACCGGATTTAAGGGACGCTTGTGGTGTTTAATCATTAATATATATATATATATATATATATATATATATATATATATATATATATATATATATATATCAAATGAAACCTCCACGGTACAATAGAAAAATGTAATATATTAACAGTCTGATATCTCTCACTTACTAATGTTGTTAACTTGAAACGAATTCTCGCCACGTTTCTTTTCCACGTTTCTTTTCCACGTTTCTTTTCTATAAAATGCTGTTACAATATTAGACGGAACACATTTCGATAAAGAAAGGTAAGATTAAGCTGCGGTAAAGATAAAAGTATTATGTTTTATATTTTAAAATATAAAGATAATTACCAAACTTATCTATTAAGCACAAGATCACTTTTAATGATTTTTCCATTCATAGCGTCAGATCATTCCATAGTAAAGAAATTAAAATAATCTGATTGATTCATTGTGAGTGCACAATATAGCATCTTGATGTCTGTGATTGCAATTTAGCAGATGTAGTATTTTAATGTTATCGTAATAATCGGAACATTAACAAATTTTCAATCATATTTTGTTACAACCAAAGCATTTCTTCCTCATCAATTTCCCTTTCGATGGATTTGAAGATAATTTTAAATGCTTTTATAGAATTTGTATTCTGTTGTCATTACTTTCTTTATTGTAAATAAGTATTATATCACTCCTACATTCTATTTTCATCAGGCTTTAATGGTGTTATTATAGATATTTTGCTAATATTTCTTTCATCTTACGACTGTATCTTTATCGCAAATCTGCCGCATACGTGCTCTAGATAGTAGAATAGCGATAAATAAAATCATCAGAAATAAGATGAAAGAAATACTGTTCGATGATTAATATGTACTGGCAACCCTTCTTACCATAAACTGAATAATATTACTAATACAACTAATTCAGGTAGAAGCGTATAGCAGCTTGTCAGAGGTTCTTTAACCTTGTGTTAGTCACATGTTTTTTTGTTGTTTTTTTTTACACCAAACTGTTTAAAGTTTTCGTAATTGGCAGCTTGTTTCTTTTACTCCATCCCACTATACCCCTGACGTAGTGAAGGGGTTTAGCTTGCGGTTTGGCGTAGTTATAGCTCATTTCTTGTGAGAGTCAAGCACCAAAAGCCTATCCTTTTTCGGAAAATCGAAACATGGGGTTAAAAAGCTAAGACAAAAACTCTAGATTTCTATATATCATAATCAACAAGATAAATTCCATGGGCAAGACAACATCTAAGTGGATTTCAATTCTATCGTCACTGACTTATTCTTTATTTTAGAACGGCGTTGCCTACTATGGAATGTAGAATATCGTCTCGAGAAGTGCGATAATTAATATAAGAATGAAGTTCAAAGAAATTTTCTTTTTTCGAATTTATCAAGATATTTTGCTCGCGTTGAGAAATGTCGGACATGAGGAGTATGAAAACTTCTATTTCATAAACTACTAAATACCTATCTTAATGCATAAAGTATGGTGTCATATTTAATTATTAGATTAAGCAATTTTCAGTAATTAATTAGTGATGGCATTTAGTTTAATTATGCGAAGACGATGAGTAAAACTAATGTGGTTACAGAGATGAAAATCTTTTAGCTCTTTTCCAGACATGCTTAAATGTCATCAATCAGTATTTCTATAATTATCATCATAATCAGAGCTGTTTTAGAAGCACACGGAAATCTCTGTGATTTGTCATCTTGAACATGGCTGCCAGTTTTAGAGCATGCCCATCAGCTACACACACACACAGACACATATATATATATATATATATATATATATATATATATATATATATATATATATATATATATATATTCTTCAACGGCCACAGATTCTACTTGTGGTATGCACTGCAACCATTCTGAGCGGGTGTTACTGATCAAAACTTTTGTCAATTTTTACAACTGTTAGAATTCTAAATTTAATATATGTTGTTTGGTTACTTTTACTCCCAAACAGTGATTTAAATACTAAGGGCGTTACCACTTTCCTGTGAGAAAAACGCTTTATTTCAATATTTGAATCATCAGCAAGGGAATTGCTTATTCGTAAAGATAAATCATATGAAGTTGATTTTTTTAAAATTTGCTATTAATGTTGAAAATGCAAAATAGTAAGGTCCGTTAAACATGAACAGAGAAATTGGACAAATATGCAAAATGATACAACAATATTACCTTGACATCACACATTTCCATAAGTCGTAGACGTACAAATACGCACAACCAAGTCACTTAATACTGGATGTAACAGCAAAATTGTCCAAATCAATCGTGTAACATCATTCGGTAAGTGTCCATCCCATATAATGTTTAATATCTAAAAAAAAAAAAATAAGCTGAGTTTCTTTTCAGATAAGACGTTTAGCCATCTTGACACCATTTTTCGTTAAACCCGTTGATTTATTCATCTAGAAAGAGAACAGATTAAAATAGTTTTGTGTTAGCCCCACTATCTCTTCCCAAATGAGCAATGGTGGGAGAAAAATATCATTCTGGCTTCATAATGGTACTAAGATACATACTCTGGCTTCCATCTTCAAAATCCATTCAAGAACCATCAAGAGAACAGTGACTAATTTTAAAGAGACAACAGTATAGAGCAAGACTAGATCAGGAGATCACAACAGCAAGAGGGATCATCGTTTCAACTTAGACTTAAATAGATTCTTATTGTTCAAGTAAATTCCAATAGTGTTATAAAAACCTCGGTGAATTCCAGTAAGATATCTTTAATTATTTCTAAGATACCATGGTTCAAACTTTAATCTAACAATTGGGCAATTTTGTTTTTACACGATTTGGATAATTTTCCTGTTACACCCGCTAACTTTAATTGGATAATAATTTTTGTTTTCTTTATATTAGATGTGTATATTATATAGTATAGTGGATTAAAGCATTAATTTGGCAATGCAGTAATTGTGAGAAAAGTGTCGTGCAGTGTGTACTTGGAGTCAGGATAAACGGAGCAAGTAATCACTGAGCTGTATTAAAAAAAAAAAAAAACTAGACAAGATGTCTCTAGAAATTGTCAGTGGAACAAGAAAAATATAACTATTTAGAGTAATTAAAGATTTCAGTTCGAAATTATCTGAAGGTAATATGGATCGACAAACACCTGACGAAAACCAGAGGCCCCAACGATTGCAGTAAAAACGCAGACAATAGGACACATGTAAAAAAAAATCGTAAGCTTCAGCGATGCCGCATTACAGGACTTTTATTTGACAATAAAATCATTCCAGTCAAACAGTGAAATGAAGGTCGTCCTAAACGGGTTTTTTTCTCTAGTTACTTTCAAACGAAGGCTGGTGTTCCTCAAGGCTCTATCCTGGGTCCTGCACTGTTTCTGATCGTCATCAACGATCTTCCTGATATCATCAACTCTCAAGTTGACATATACGCTTACTACACTATTATTTACTTCTGCTTAATAGTAAAACCAGCAACTAACCTGGCCGTAGGCCTCGAGAAGGACCTCCAATCTGTGGTTGACTAGGGCAGGAAATGACCTGTAATCTTTAATATATCGAAAATGAAACTGCTCTCAGTTCATAGAGAACCCTCCGTGCCTCCCCTCAGGATGGCTGATGCCCAACTCCACGAGATCCCCTCTCTGCGCCTGCTTGATCACACGCTGTGCTCTGACCTATTTTAGTAGAACAAGTACATTGAATCTATAGCTTCATTTACCGCAAGGAAAGTTCTCTGAGAAGCGCCAGAAGGTTTTTTTTTCTCGCCTGAGTCTATCCTTCAAATCTATAAAGCAACCATTGGTCCTTACATGGAATACTGCTGCCATATATGGTCTGGTGCTTCCGATGTTCATCTCGAGGTCTTCGACAAAATCCAGAGACGGATATGCTAGGTGGTTGGTTCTGATCTGGCATCGCGTCTGCAGTCGCTATCTCACAAATGTGCTGTGGTTTCCCTCTGTCTTTCCTACAAACACTTTCATGGCAACTACTTCGACAAGCTTCTTTCACTGGTTCCAAAACTTCATGAATTAAAGCCTGTTACTAGGTTGGCATCTCGGTCCCACACTTTCACTGTCGAAACGGCTAAATGTAGCCATCTCTTTTACTTCAACAGCTTCTTATCTCGCACCTCTCGTCAGTAGAACTCCATTCCTATCAGTTACTTCCCTAATAGCAATAGTCTTCAAATATTCAAATGTAATGTCGATCGACATCTTCTGAAGCCCTTAAATTGATCCCTGTCCTTCTATTTATCCCTTTTCATAACATTCCTCTTTACTCTTACTCTCACTCTCTTTAGCCCCTTGCGTGCTAGTGATACCCCCTTGTTTGGGGTAGTTTACTTAAAAAAACAAGCAAAAAAACAACTACATCTAAGAAATTAAGATGGAGGTTACTGATAAGAAAATCCTTAAGTTTACTTACCACTGAGCAGTGAGCTCTGTCCTCACCATGGTAAATATTATTGTGGTCTTGTGCCAAACAAAGCTATGTTTATTATATAGCAACAAACGTCCCATTTTTATTTTCAGTTTTTCAATGCAACATTTATTGTTTTCCCCACCAAGAATACAACGATTCAAGCGTTAAAAGGTAAGAATTATTCATGTCCATGTTTCTCTTGGCTCTCTTCTTCTCTTAATCTCTCTTGATTTCTATGTAAATCCGTCGAGTTTAGCGTTCACTTTGATCATATCTGAAAAGCGCTAAACATGAAAGATATTGCAACCCCTTTTTCCTCTGTCTAAAAACGAAGGTCACCAGAGACAGTGAGTTAAGTGTCAGTTAGGGTTTCATGTTTATTAGCGGACATAGCCGTTTGCACAAGATAACGTTATTACTTACGCTGCCTGTTAAACAAATCAGATAATGATAAAAAAAATGTGTATATTTCTTTTCGAGAATCTAAAGATGGCGTTATGATGACCTAGGTAAAGTAGAGTTCGTATGTTATAGGTTAGAACGTCCGTGTGTGGGAGTAGCCTGTGTTTGGTCTTCATGTTAAAGATTTACTCGTCATGACTAAGCGGGAAACGTATCTAGAGTAAAGGCGGCATTAACACTACGTGCTTTGTCGTGTCAGCCACAAATCTTGCATTGTAATGAACAGAAAAAACAATGACTATGTTACGTATTATGGTATAGAAGAATAGGTCAAAACACTGTTATTCGAGTCGACTAAATCTACGTACTCAAGCTTATGATTAACAAGAGTACAAAAATAGATATATCTTTTCGATACAATTCTTAACTAAATAAAATAACTACACTAAATTTACTAATGGAATATATTCATTCCCAAAATTAGAAGAATTTTTTTCACTATTAGTCACAAGACCCAAGGTATAATCACTGGAGGAATATATCAAAATGTAGTTGTTGCAAAAACTCATAGAGAGGGAGCAAGAATATTACAAGGTTATGTACATGCACATTAACGAATCTGCCATTCGTCTGAGCATTGAATACTGCTGCATATTTGATCTGGTGCTCTTATGTCCTTGACAAAATACAAAGAGGTCCTTCAGAAAATCCAAAGAAGGATCTGCAATGTAATCTGTTCTGACTTGGCATCTTGACTACAGTTCTCACCAACCCGACTTGATTTCCCTCTGTCTTTTCAACAAATATTTTCATGGCAACTGCTCTGATAAGTCTTTTCACCTGGCACCCCGACGTATTTAAGCGTGATTGGCATCTTGGTTTCACCGGTTTACTGTTTAAATAGCAAAATTCAGCAGCCATTTCTACCCAACGCCTTTCTTTTCTCGCACTTCCCTCCTGTGTATCTACCTTCTTTTGACATGTTCCCTAGAGAACTGCAATCTTCAAAGAATTAAAGGCAACATCAATCTCCATGTTCTGTCTTCTTAAATCCCGTTCATCGTTTGTCCTTCCCTCAGTTCTCCCTATACTTAGCTTTTTCTCTCACATTCCCTCCTTATAAGCCTCTGCGTACTAGTAGCATTCCCACTATGCTTGGGATGAAATAATTAAAAAAATAACAGTTAAAGCGAGACTTCAAGAAATCAAGATTGTAATGTTTGCTGAAACCTCTTCTCGGGAGTCCGTTTCAGAATTCTGTGTAATAAGCTATCTGATTGGATCTTCCATATGCTAACTGAATAAGTAAGGAATGGGAATGAGTCGGCTAAGTGTACGAGGCCTAGCAGGTACTAGCAGCGAAAATCTGTGCTGGTGAAAACATGGAATATAGTTGGTCCAAATTTTTTGTCATGAAAATAGCGATAGAATAGCGAGTGGCTATAACGTTTTGTCTGTGAAAAAGTGATTGTATGGTGGGAAAAAAATCATCACACACAAGGCCACATCTTAAGGGACTTTGAAGTATTTAAAGACTGGAAAGTGAGAAATTCGGTTGTTCTAGCCAAGATGTGGCCTTTTTAAAGACATGTCAGCAGGAGTTACATACATTATGGTGCGTTACAAGGAATCGACAGTTCGTCCAACATCTTTAGCAATGGTTACGGATTGACTATGAACTTCAATAGATAATACAAGCAAGGATCCTCCTTAATATAGTACAACTTATTATGAATCCTAAGTGAGAGTGAATTTACCAATAAAACCAATAAAAAGCGTGGATATTATACAATATCTCAATAACACGTATCGTGTGATACTATCGACCTATATTTCATGAGGAATATCATAGATTTAACAAACAAAAACACATTTCACAGTGCGTGTATTCTTTTCATTTTTGCTGTGCAAGATTCAAGTATGGGGCCACAAAAAAACGAGTTCTGTATTTTTTTATCTTATGTTGCATATTGACGAAAATTTATATAGTGGGAACTTAGAGTAGAATTTCGAATGGGTTACGCTCTTGTATAATGTTTTTATTTCAGTTATGTGTTAAATTACTGCTGGCTGCTCGATGCCACGTATCTGCAACGATGGGTAAAACATGTTGCAAACACCTGACAAAGCCCATCTTTGTATCTTCAAAATACGAATAGAGCTAAATCGTGCTATGTACTGCAGCTATGCTGAGCGTACCTTAGTTGCCGTTTGTAGAAGAGATTGCATCATCTGGCGTAATCAGTCGTCGAAGAAGACCTGTTTACTCGAATTCTCGATCACTGATGTTTTCATGCTAGCACCACTATTGAAAGCTTTCGAATCCGAACAATTTCCTTTGTCCAATTTCACTCCGAATTCTTGGGCTATCTTTTAAAGGAATATATGTATAAAATAAATGAATTTTAAAAAAAGACAAAACAAAAGCAATACTCTATTTCTGGATAAAGGGTCACGATTCTTCTGGAATCGTTTCACCAGGCTGATATATTCAAGAACTCAATTTCTTAACAAATTGTTACATTCCGTGCTAAAAGAAATACGCAATGGACAAACATGATGGATAAAAAGTAACAGGTTTATTGTAGAAATCAGTAAACCAAGAAGAAAGTAATAGTTATACGCACGGTCGTCGCAAGTCAGTAGCGTTGTGTGCATGCTGCTATTGGAAGGCCGCTAGTTCTCTCAGATACTAACTCGACGCTATTTAGTAACTGCCCCACGCAGTCGCATGTAGCACGAGGCCGAATTTAAAGTGGGGTCCCCGAGCCCGGAGACCCGGCCAAAAAATCCCCGTAGACCCCGCATGAACGGGTTCGGGTTTGTCTACCTCCCCGAACGAAACTCTGCACTTCGGCATCGCCTCGTCCGGGTTCTTCTTTGCCCGAAGGCAGAGAGTTCGACGAGCGCAGCTGGGAAAGATCCCAGCTCGACGCAATTTAGCAACTACCCCATGCTGTCATATGTGGCACAAGGCCGAATTTAAAGTGGAGTCCCGATTCCGGAGGCTCGGCAAAAAAAATCCCCGTAGACCCCCGCAGAAACGGGATCAGTTCTGTCTACCTCCCCGGACGAAACTCTGTCCTTCGGCATAACCTCGTCCGGGTTCCTCTCTGCCCGAAGGCAGAGAGTTCGACTAGCGCAGCTGGGAAAGTTCCCAGCTCGACTCTCCTGTCTGCTGTGATAACGGATACTTATAGGTGGTTACCACCTATAGTGCCGACACTCATGGGACTGGCAGGTTATTCCATTACATCAGAAATCGACATAAATGAGATTCTGGTCCGAGTCGCATTGTCTAAGTGATAACAATCTAATTATTCGGACAGGAACAATCTTGTGCCACATACGTACAATGAAAAACAGGCTATAATTAAAAAATGTCTTCATTAATATACTGACCACCTTATTTTTATACAAACTGTAGTGATATATAGATTAACTAATTAACATATCCGGAATACCAAAGCATTAAGTCGTGGAAAAATTGGAGCATTGAGTGTTAACACGAAGAAGCTAAGATTTCATCAGACACATATTTGTTATTATCCAGAGTTTGACAACTTCAGCTCCAGAAGTTCCGATCTAAAAGGCTAGTTTAGTTTGGTCGATCTTTTTTATGTTCTTTTTTTCTTTACTAGAAAGCGAAGCTAACTCCTCTGTTATTTTACGTTTTTCTTCTGGTGTGAGTTTTCATTATTTACATTAACGTATATTAATCTCCTTTTGCTAAACTTCCGAAAGCCGCGCGCATAACCCATCGCAACGTGGCAAACTAATTATAAACGAAAATCTAACCGACTAAATGCACTGGAATTACTTTTAAGTTGAAATCCGTGCGGAAGGGATAGAGTAAAAGTAAACGCTTATCATCAAAGTTTTAATACTCTAGTATCTAACGACCGAGCGACTTACTGTGTGCGTCAAGTTCAGAAAGAAAATTTTATTAAAGTTTAAGTACTTTAAAAGATCAAAAGATGTCTAAAGAAGAAATAAATACGAAAGAAAATATGTCTTTCTTTCGTTTCCCTCCCTTCTTTTCCACAAAATTTATCTATTATTATATATATATATATATATTTTTTTTTTACTTCCTCCTTCAATTTTCTTTTCCCACTCCTGTTGACGTGTAGAATTGAAAAATAAAATAATACTGACAGTTTATGGATATACAAGATGTGACAATTTAATTCCCGGAGTTTACCCTATGAAAGCTAAGTTTGTATACTTGGTGCGTATAGATTGATGACACCCTCAGAATAATCCATTTATGAAGCTAAACTTTTCTTGTGTGTGTCTTGTTAATACCAAAATAAGATCAGCGCCGTTTTATCTCATTTTTTCTTCAAATAAATAATCCCATCTGCATCAGAGCACGTTTTATTTGCTCTTTCGAGTATAAATAAATTCTTCCTTCTCCAGTTTGTTTTAATTAGTCTTGTGCCATATGATCGGGAGTTTAAAGAATATCTTCTTATTTTCTTAAAATTTGCATATTTCTCGGCGAATTTCAGTCGAGCATTATTTAAGAATATTAATGATTCCAATCTGGTATGCTGAATTATTCAAGGAATCCTGGGACACCTAAAAATATTGCAACCGCTGAGCATGTCAGGGAAGATTCACGGTGCGAACAAAATGATAGTCTAAAAGAGAAAAACAAACTGCATATAGCACTGGAAACTCCCGCATTATCTGGTGCCACAGATATCAGAACGTTATGTGCGCATGTGTATTAATTGTTCGGTCGGGGAATTTGAAAACGCGGCCGCGGGTTTGAGGTGGTTCTATTCGCTGTCGACGGTTCTTACTCCTACCAGAGACTACTGGCACTATGGTGATCATTTTTCGTTCATTGGATTTGTAGCAGGATTATACGCATTATCGGACAGCGAAATCGACTTCTGGCATTATTTATTTTTTTCTTTCGATGAATATTTCAGGTATGAATCTGTCTGTTCTCCCAAGCTATGGATAAAATAAGTAGGCACTATATCTGGAGAAGTCATTGTTATTCTCAAAGAATAGTTAATACAATATTCTCTCGAAAAGAATGATTATTGCATTCCCAAAATCTATTTGGTCTTTAAATAACAGAAAAAGTCTTAAAAAACAAAACAATCTAATTAGCCTTTTAGCAAACCACTGGCTCTGTTTAACTGTCTTGGATCGACCTAAATAAGGCACTTACTTCGAAATCCATCACTCATAGAGTACGTAGTTGATTCTGTTTACGTTGTTTCACTGCTACTCATTTGCCCAGTGCTGCCCCCATCCGGCCAGCCATTTTTAAAGAAAATGCCAAATTTCAACCTACATATTTTATTACACAGAAAACTGGCACCAGTGTGTTTTACAGCCTTCCATTTTCATGGCTATACCTGGGAATGACTTAACAGATCAGTAATGGGTATACACATGATATCTTTTGAAGCATTGTCCTTTGTGATTTTACGATAGATGGCGCATATGGACACTCATACCAGCGGGATGCAAAAAAAAAAAACCTAGGTTTCCGTACTTAGCCAGCTGGAGCAAGATAAGAAAAACAAACATCTCCGTAGTTAGCAGCGGAAGTGTTAATAAATACTGAAATTATTCACAATTTTCTTCTTTCTGCATTCTCACATATAATTACATGTAAATCTTGTTGCAAAGTTCGTTTTCTTTCTATCTCGAGCAGGAGGGGATGGAAAGACGTATTCAAATTCTGACACTTATTTGTTTACATAATTTGTTTTGTTTCTAGCATCAGCATGTTGACTATGTCTTGTAAACAACTTTCTTAAATCTAAGTGATTCTGGTGAAATATTAAGTTCAGTTTTGGCGATAGTGAACCAATGAACTGTGACAAGTCAAACGAGATATCAACTGCCAGAAGATTTGATAAAATAATATGAAAATCCATTGAAGAGACATTTGAGTTTTCTGGAACACATAATGAAGAAGAAGGGCTTGGAAATCTTATACTTAGTGGGGGGGATAGAGAGCAAGAGGAGCAGAGGTAAACAACGCATATCATAGTAAGCTTGACAAAATGGATGGCGGAACAGTGCTTAGGAGACATAATAGAGAGACAAATTTTAATAAGAGCTACAGGTGATAGGAAGTTGTGGAAAGCCATTATCGACTGTGTTCTGAGGGAACCCAACACTTAAAGAATGCACGGAATTTTATTTAGTCATATTTTTTTTTACATTACACCATATTTTTCAGGGTGCCAAAACGAACAGCTATTTAGTATTACTACAAGTATTCAGATACAGCTGAAATGGAGGTGTTAGCAAAAAGTCGTAGAAAGAGTGATTGAGCTGCAATGCAAACACATTGAATTGAAATATATATATCGCCTTTATTTTTGAGACAGACGTTGTTTAAAAGATGAGATGGCTGACTAATTATCCAAATTTGAGTGGAAAAAAGAAAGGCTTTATATCAGAAAAAGGAAAAAAGAAAAGGGAAGATAGAAAAATTTCGTTTAAAAATCGTTGCAAAAAACTGTTTTTTGCGAGTACATAACTGATGGCAGTAAAGTTCGTTTGGTTAACAGTTCTCATTTTTGTTGCAACGTCAGAATATATTCGTCTTCAGGTTGAAGAGGGAATCATTTTTTGGATGTATTGCTGCAACTGTTGCGACATCCTCGTTCCTATGTTGTATTCTTGGCCTTTCCATTTTCGGACACCATGTGGCTGCTGGTTGAGTTTTACGGAGCTAAATTTGTCCGTGTTGACTCGTCGGTGGCACAGGAAAAAAGAGGCCGTGATAGGATGCTTCCAGCCCAACCCTGGGAATGTTGATAACGTCCTCTACAAAGGGAGGCAATTCATTTATCTATATAATATTTTCAATAATATATATATATATATATATATATATATATATATATATATATATTATGTCATTCGCAGACAGTACTGTTTCGCTGTATCACAGCTTCTCAGTGCGACTAGACAACTGAATGCCTCAAGACTGATTTGGGGTCAGTCAGAGCTTCTACCAGTCAGCCATCTTCACTCGATAGAACGAATCAGCCATATTGTTTTTACAAACGTAAATAAACTCCAAGCAGCCAAAACACATACAGTGGTGAATATCAATAACATAAACATATTATTGAATATAAGTATTTAGTGAATTTTTGCAAAGAATAACTGCATATCAGGTTACGAATTTATTCATGTCACAATGAAAAAGAAATTTAACTATCAGTAAGCGACAAACAGAAAATATTAGACATATACCTGAAATGAAAGATGCTTTCCCGAGAAGAAAGCAAAATATTGAAATAAATTGTAATTTCATTAAAAAGAAAAGTGAGTAGTGATAACTCTGGTGTCATAAATATCCAACGACGTAAATAGAAATGCAGGGTAATTTCGATAAAGATGAAAGAAGCTCGAAGCTGCCGACATGTTTTTTTTTTTCTACAGATTGATACTGAGAATACTATGGTAGAACCATAAGAGTCAGTTATTATCTAATGGCAACTAGATACACATTCAGAATCAGAAGGACATAGCTGAAAAGTTAAAATCCGCAGGCCGTATTTGAACGGAGGGAACGTGGAAAGAAACGACGAGGAACGTAAATAACTTGTCTTTGGCAATAGAAAACAAGTATTGGTAATAAAGAAGAAAATGTTGCTGAGATCAACAATGGCTAGGAAATTGTGGGGATTGTAACGCTAACCTTCTGAAATGAAACGATAGTTAATTAGTGACAAATATAATTGATTATTTCATTTCATTTAAAACAAGAAATCAAATTCGTATTTAAAATAACTATCTTTGTCCTTTAGAAGCGGCGTCAGCGTTTTATTTTTGATATTACAAATTTCGCAGAATTATTCATGTTTCTTTCACCTACTAAATGTGTCATTCTGAAAAATATGCATTTTTTTTTTCAAGCATTTTCCTTTTGATTTTCACTTTAAACTCACGGTTTTTACCTGCATATTTCATGATCTCCCTTTTGGTTTGTTTTCTCCTCGAAGTCAGAATCACTGAAGGGGAGGTTCCGGTGTCATCCCGCATTTGTTAACCTCTCTTGTCGCGTCGTTGAAATCATGCCATATCTCTCGTACCGCCGATGCGTCAAGTTCCCGCAGACGTTTGATCTTGATTTTCCGCCAGATTCACTAGCTACCCATGAGATGTCTACGATCGTGGAAATGTATTAATGAATAAAAGATATATTTTTTTATCATCTTTTCTTCACTTTTCCCTATCTACAAATGGTATAAATTGCCTCAGTTAACATAAATGATATACAAGAAAAATCTATAAATACACATCGATATTCCTCTATCTCTATATATCAAATAGAGATAAAATACACAAACACACACACACGCACACATACAGAAAAATACTTACACACACGCACGGTCATACACACACGCATACACACACATATATAGAGAGACAGAGAGAGAAAGAGAAAAAGAAAGAGAAAGCGATGGGTAGATAGATATTTTAAATTTTTATGTATGCATAGAAAAATTCAAACTTTATTGTTTTATTACCCTATTCGCCGGCGGAATATTATATATTTTATATATATATATATATATATATATATATATATATATAAATTAAAACGAGGAAAATTAAGGTTATATATATATATATATATATATATATATATATATATATATATTTAAAATTGTAATTAAAATTGTAGCTAAATAAAATGAATTCTAACCTGTTTCTTTGAAACTTTATTACTTAGGTTACATATATTTGAAATAAATAAATTAATTAATTAATAAATAAAGTTTACTAAATCTGAGAAATAACTTAGCTAGTTTTGTAGTAAGTGCCATCAATATTACTTAAATAATATTGAAATTTAAAAGTTTAAAAAAAAATAAAAAATAAATTGTAATTTACATATACTTTGATATGGAAAAATAATTTTACTTACTATGAGTAATTTTCCTTCTGTTATAAAGTAATATAGTCTATTAAAACTATACAATGAAAATATTTTAAAATTTTAAAGTTGTAATTTTGAAATTGTAATTAAAATTGTAGTTAAATTGAATGAATTCTAACCTAAATTTCTTTTAAATAATACTACACGCACTAAAAAGAATCCAAAAAAAAACACCTATAGTAAAATAAAATTAATATGAAATGCCATAAGATGTAAGCTTTTGAATGACCCATGTCCTTAGTACTTAACTGATAAACATTATATTACTAGGTTTCTATATAAAATAAAAGTTTAGTAAATCAGTGAAATTAAGTAACCATTTTTGCCGTCATAGTCATAAATTTAAAAAAAAAAATGTAACCTCATATACATACTTAAACTTGATGTTAAAATAATCCTACATAATATAATGGATTCTAATACATTTAACTGTTCTTAAAAAGAATATAGTAAAATAAAAACTAAAAAGGAGAATATTTCAAATCGTAGTTAAATAAAAAGTATTAGGAAAAAAAAAAAAAAAAAACCCGAAAATCTTTTAATTTTAAAAAATGACGTTGAAATTTTTTTACTGTTAACAATTTTTAAAAAAATCCAGACGACATCCATTCAACTGATATCAGGTTTCATTGTAAAATACATCCGTACTCCTTACCAAATTGTAGCTAATAACTGATACAATGATACTGACATAAGGAAAATCTAGACATCCCTTGTTCAATTTAAGTAGAATATTCTGTAACCATGGAAACGTGATTTTAGCTGTGTCTTTAAAACCCGGTAATTTTTAAAAGTTACTCCAAAATTCGCTTGAAGATGAAATGGAACTAATGCTTTTAATTTAATTGCAAAATTAAATTCGGGGTTTTTAGCTTCTATTTTTGAAACATGATTGGAACTGTGTAGCGAAAAAAAAACATATTTTAAATCAATTAATTTATAATATTAATGCTCTGTAAATTTACATTGAGCACTATTTTGTAAAAATAAAAATATCTATAAGAACACCGGATTTTATATCTTACTGTTCTTTCTTTTTATTTATATACACACACACATTATATATATATATATATATATATATATATATATATATATATTTTGTGCGATAAGTAAATTGTCGCCATTTTATATTTTTAATTTCGCTCATGCGCCTTGGTTGTTTTTGATTTTGTTGGTGGCACAGCATAATAAGGTCAGTTGAGCATTGTCTTTAAGAAAAAGAGCATCATAACGCAATTTCTTCCGCCAAAAATTTGAAAACGGCATGCTGTACTGTTTGGCATGCCCTCTGGAAGCTCCAATAACATTTCAGCGTCCTTGGTTGTCAATCTCAGTTCAGTGCAGAGTATTCGGAAAGAGATAGATGAGTCTAATGATGATTACGCAAGTGTATGGACTGATCACTGGAGATATGCCTTTATTCATCCTCCAACAGGGATTCATTCTCAACCCGGAGAACTACATCAAATGCCTTGAGGATTTATTGCTGGTCTGGGTCAAGTGGGTGGCTCCTTGAAGACCCTAACTGGCAACTGTACTCTACACCATTCTACACAATCGGGAGATTACAGTTATGGCTATCAAAGAATTTCTGCGACCAGATCACACCTGACACCTGGCCAACTAACTCCCAAGACTGAGACCCACTTGATTATTATGCGTGGGACGCAGTTGAGCGAGAAATGAAAACAATCATTGCGACACCAAATATAAACTGAAGGCAAGGATTATGACAGCGTTCACCAACTTAATCAAGGATAACGTCCAGAAGAGCTACAAGATAGTCCAAAGTCATCTGAAGGCCGTGGTTAAAGCTGATTGCGATTTTATTCAATAAATTTACTCTTTAACATTTCAAGATATTTTTGTGTAATTTTCGTAAATATATCTGTTAAAATGAGATATCAGCCTTATTTTCGTCTTTGCATAATTTAGACGACGACTTATCTATCTATCTATCTATCTATCTATCTATCTATCTATCTATCTATCTATCTATCTGTGTGTGTGTGCGTGTGCGTGTGCGCGCATGTGTGCCAGCCTTAGTATCATTGAATTTAAAAACACAAGTAAGTCATGAACATACGCCGAATACATCAGAAGAATCAATCAGTTATGTGTGTGCGTGTGCATGTGTATATGTGTATGTATAGGGCCTATTTAATCTACCAGACAAGGAACGTTTATATTATCTTTTCTTCTAATGATTTTACAGTTTTATTTTTGTGTTTGGGCGAATGATGTGTAGAAATTGTCTATTGCGTTTTCGGGTCCGAGTAGTTTTCGATCAGATCAACAGCCACTGTCAATAGATTCGCTGTTTCTATGTTTCCCTGTGTTTATATTGTAAGTTGCATTTTTTCAAAGTAGTAATCTAATTCGAAGTAAGTGTAGTGTTGTGCTAAATAACATATGGCAATTCAATGTTGAGACAATCGTTAAAAAACAGCCCATACGTTACTACAGTTATTATATTGGTTAAGATTAACACTTGGCTTAAACTGCTTTCCATAAAGGTGTATTTTGCAATAATAAAACATCTTACTAGTAATAATAAAAAACAGTCATAATACATAGTAAATAACAGAAATTTCTTCAGTCACATATACTGAACTGTTTATTTAACTTGTGGACAGAAACTCTCTAACAATTAAGTCCACAATACGTTTATGTTTTCGATCATCTAACATCATGTCTTCCTTAGTATAGATTGAAGGTACATCCGAACGTGAAATCCGAAAGGTAACCTTAAGTTGCGTCGGTACTTTAGCGTTGCGATGGATGATTCAGCTACGCCTTGTCAGGGTGATAATAGAGGGACGTCTGCGTTTGCGTTCGATTTGCAAAGAAACGCAGCATTATTATCTCTAGCTGAATCACACACTTCCCAGCTACTACTGGTTCCATGACTGACGTATGCCATAGATTATTTACAAAAGAAGGGCGTCTGCCTACTTTCGCTGGAATCTAGCTTAGTTCAAACTAGGTTCCCCAGGTCTATTTTTCTTGTTTAAGGTGACATTGTTGAGGTTTTCCCTACGAGATGCCGGATTTATTAAGAGCAAAGTGTAGTTCGTTGCAGTTTACTCGTAATATTTTGTTTTCATCATTATTATGTTATCCATATCCTTAATTATTTTCTTACAAAATGCTGATATTCCCTCAAGTTATCTGACTACGTCATTCGTGGAAATGGCTAAATGAAAATATACATACTGCATTAAACAATGCTTTTCTTTAAGATAAGCATTTATGCCTGTGTAATGACAAAAGTACGCAGGCGTACGCTTTAAGAAATTTGTATTTAACTGAGAATACAAGGTTCGCGTATAGTGTCCTTTTATAATCCCAGTAAACAGAAATAGCTCTCTCAAAGAGGATAGTAACGAAACAAGGGGATACCAGTCTTTATTATTCATAACAGCCTGCTAAGGAAATCTACATTATCGATTGTATGTACTTATCAAGACGCATAACTCTGACTTCTCGAGACCCATGTAAAATGTGTTCTTTTAATTATAAAATTGATCGGTTTTTTGTTGTTTTTTTTTCATTTACGTAAATGGAGACCGTATGGTTACCTTAAGAAACGCTTAATTAGAAGTATAGTGCAGCATAATGATCACAGGATTCGACAATGGAGAATCATATTTTCTTTATTAGGTCGTGGCAAGATATAATCTCTTATTAAGAAAACGAGCACTATATCCATTTGACCCTAGAATTGTAGTGTTCAAGTCCAGTCTAGTTCCAAAATCAATTGGAATGAATCATCCGCTAAGTTCGTTGGATCGCCGAGACCTGTTAAACATTTGCGAACAAATTTCGTTTCTTAATTATTTGCTTGACATTATATTTCCACTACTAAATTAATAACTAGCAAAAATGATTACCGGTGTAAAAAAATATTTTAATCTGTTAAAAATATTACCGATTCTTTCTTACCGTTTTAGTTGGTTTCTAGTTTCCTTTTCAAAGATCAGTTTCAAAACACATATAAAGGCAGACATAGTTTATGAATATCATTTGCCATGTTCCATATTTAAAAGCAGTATATAAGGGATCTTAAAATATAATTGTCTCATAACATTTCCTGAAATCTGACCCCATGTTCAAATAACAGAGGTCTCCCACTATTTTCTTCTTTTTTTCTTTTTGATATATCCTATTCATTTAGGTTCTGTAGATTAACACATTTCTCAGTAAATCAATCATTTTTTTTCCTGACTTTATTCATTTATATATTGGTTACCCGCATATGCTCTTTTGCATTTCGTGACGTTATGTACCGTCTCTTTCATTTGTTCATTTGTGTTTTTTTTTTTTTTTTTTTTTCTCTTGTACCTTCTCGGGATTGGATCTTTTGCTCTTTTCACCATTACTTCTCTCAATGTCATCCACTTTGTATCTTTCCCCTGTAATTTGAATATTCCTTCATGAATATGACTGCATAGATTAGCAAACAGCGTAGCTGTGGAATGTATCCTATTTTTTTTATTTATCCCTTAATTGGATTAATGATGTAATCAGTTCCGCGAACAGCACTTGGGGACGATTTCGATGGCAAAATATAATTTCTAAATAGTTTAGTTGTCAGTACTCCTTTCATGTAGCTTTCTGTATTTGAATTCTACAATTGTTTTCGTTATTGGAAGGGCATGTTCGGCGCATCAGTGATAATATATTCTCTGTGTTCGTTACTTGATCCAATCATTTAACTGTTTTGTTTCTTTCTTAATTTGCATTAAAGGACGCCATGATAGTGCTAATTTCTCCTGATATGAATTTGCCATTTTCTCCCATATTGAAAAAAGACAGAATCCATGATTGTCAGCAAAATAAACAACCCAATATACAAACTGACAAATTGGAGATACTAAAATCAAGGACATTCCGCAATATTAGTTTTACGCTGAGGACGGAAAGGGTGACAACGAAATCATTTAGGATAGCAAAAGACCTTCCAAAAGCTGAGTACAATATCAAGACAAAGGATGATTTCATTAGAAACAAGAAAAAAATATTGGGCTGTTAGGTAAACTCAGTCCTCCTATATGACAGCGAATGCTCACCATCTACATACAGATGAAGAGGAAGCCTAAGGGATAGAAATGTCGATCTACAGAAGGATGGCGAGAATATCACGGACTGAACATGTGAGCAACGATGAAATTTTAGAGGTTACCGAAACAAAACGGATACTTATCCTTATCATCAGAAAGAGATTTTTCTAGGGCACATAAATTGGAAAAACGGCTTCGAAAATTCAACACTCATATCGTTAAGGCGAGACGAATAGAAGAACACAGTGAATAACCTATGTAACGAGCTTGAGTAAATGGATGACAGAACAGAGATTAAATGTTAAAAATGACAGGGAATTCTGGATAGCCATGATCGCCAAAGGCCTATACGATTATGACAGATACAAAAAGAATGTTATACTACTATGATCACCATATTGGATGATTCATTTTCCCTTTCACAAAATAAAATCTTACTGTTATCATTCGTTCAGTCAAACTGTGAACGCTTTAGCTCCTGCCGAGTTCGAATTAATCTCAGATAATGTTGCACTCCTATTCAATACACGTGACGTTTTTATATTAAGTTTAATGGCCAAATGAAAAAAAAATAACCTCTGACCCAAAATCTGATATATAAGTAATCTCTTACCAAATATGCATTATTTCTTCTCGTTTCTACACAGTTAATCTTTCTGAAAGTATTTTAATAGCATCCTATGAATTGAAATCGTATTTCCTTGCCAAAAAATCCTACAATCTTAATTTTATCACTAATTTTCGACTCCAATTATTACACGACAGTTATCACAGACACGTATCTATCTATCTATCTATCTATCTATCTATCTATCTATCTATCTATCTATCTATCTCACTCTGGCCCTATACACACACAGATGGATGATATATCCAGTCAACATCAGAATGTTTGGAGGGTTCACCAGTGATGGCGAGGTTATGCCTCCAATCATCTTCGTACAAGGCCTCAGACTCAACACGGAGGCCTACATCAAGTGCATTGGGGATGTAGTGTCCCCTGGATCAATAGAGTAGATGCTGGAAGAACATATGTCTGGAAACAGGGCTCTGCCCTATACCACACGAGCAGGAGAACTCAGTCATGGTTGTCAGAAATTTTCTGCGAACACACCACGCTTACATTTGATCACCTAACTCCCAAGACTGAAACCTCTTAATTATTATGTATGATGTGGAGTTGAGCAAGAGACCAGCAAATCTTCTAACGCCAAAGATGAACTGATGGCAGGAATCATGACAGCATTGATCAAATCAAACATGGGGACCATCGCGAAGAGATACAGAGGCTTCCCAAGTCATCTGAAGGCCGTGGTTATAGCCAATGCTGATGTTATTGAATAAATTATCTATTTAATATTTCAAGATTTTTTTTAAATGATTTTAGTAAATGTATATGTTCAAATAAGGTACAAGAGTTATTTGGGGCGTAATTTAGACAACAATTTACCCATTGCACCGTGCGTATACACACATTCTCTCTCTCTCTCTCTCTCTCTCTCTCTCTCTCTCTATATATATATATATATATATATATATATATATATATATATATATATATATATATATATATTAAGAAATGGACAAAGTCCGACAATTTATTAAAAGGCATTTTTATGTTTAACATTCTTTTTGTAGATACAAGTATTTAAGTAAATGCTCTGTTTATAATAAACAGTATTAAATAACATTTACCGGCCTGAATGTCCGAGAAATTTTCGTAGAAAATATTCGTCCTTTTGAAAGGATTTGAACCTGCATCCTATACGGAACCGTCATTTAGCTTGACGTGCCTAAACTCTCGGCCAAATGACGGTTCCGTATAGGATGCAGGTTCGAATCTCTGTCAAAGGACGAATATTTTCACGAAAATTTAGACATTCAGGCCGGTAATGTTATTTAATATTATAAATAGAGCATTTACTTAAATATTTGTATCTACAAAAAGAATGTTAAACATAAAAAAATCTCTTTAATATATATATATATTTATACATTCTTTTTATAGGTACAAATATTTAAGTAAATTCTCTGTTTATAATAAACAGTATTAAACAACATTTACCGGCCTGAATATCCGAGAAATTTTCACAGAAAATATTCGTCCTCCGACAGGATATTTTCTGTGAAAATTTATCGGATAGGCAGGTTGTTAACTTCGCAGCCGACTTGTGTCCTCGCGCTAATAGATCCATCGACGGCACCCTTTTCACATTTTTCATTTACAACTGTCACCATGATATAATGCTCATGCACTTTACAATAATGTCACACGCTAGAATTATCTCCTCATGTTGAAAACATCAAATAACTATGTTCCTTGAAGAACTGTCCATGAAATTGGAACCAGGTCAAATCGATAGGACGGACACGTACATTCATTACTTAAGCAGGCTCAAAACCAGTGGTTAAACATATTAACTCTATAACCTTTACCCCACACAGAGGCACCAATGGCGCCATCTGATTTTTCCTGAGAGGTCACAAGCCACATTATCGTGCCAGTTAATGAGTATTGACAAAAGATGTATATAACTTTTCAAAAATCAGGTATAAACATAAACTCACCTTCATTAAATTTGATAGTAAGTTTAATAATGGTAATTTTCGAATAAACTTTTTTTGAACAGCTATCATATCTGCACGATACTCCATAAACCATTGTTTAATAGGCGGGAAGGTAATTTTCTTCGTGGTAATGTATAATTCAACCGATATATGAATTCCTATATTTTCATTAGTGTATAACAGCAGGGATCACGTTTTCAAGTACACGCGTCTGCTAAAGCAATTAGCCAATCACAAAGTGTTTCTTTTTCAAAACTCACAGACCACACCTGTGGTTTATTGCGTGAGTACACTGAGCAGGCCTTAGTTTCTCAGAACGTCTTATCTGCCGTCATTAAAAGGTGAACAACTAAAATGTTTAGAACATTTATTTTCAGACGATGAGACCCGGGGCCATACAAAACTATGTCTTGAATGATTGATCTTTTTTAAGTCTTATCAACCCATTTTGGGATATCTAAAACATATCAAACTTGATGATGGCGAGTTTAATATAATTAAGATTAAAAATTCATGGAATCTTGTATTTTTTGAATATGTTTATCCCTGATTTTTTAAAGTTATAAAGAAATGCATATTAATTATTTATTATGAAATTATAAAGAAATGCATTATAAATATTTAAGAAAATGCTAATTATTTATTTTTTCTTATTATAAAATTAATATTTTTTTAAATTTTTTTCTTAGAAAATTTAGGTTAAGTTTGTACATGTGGTTGAGCGGAAGCGTACTTTTATCAATTTGGCCTGCGAAAACCGCCATCAGGCAAGGATCAGTTGCCTTCTTCAGGAATGCGTACGACTTGTTTGGAACCGATCTAGGCCGGTTGATATTAATTTCAGTGTTTAATAAGATAAGAAAAAAGAGGTATGTCGACTCAAACACGTGTATCTACGAAAATAACTTTATATTAATATGAAATTATGTGGGATTATTTTTTTTTAAATACATTTGAACGATTACCGTCTGTGGCGGTCATGAGCACAATGTACTTTATATGTACGAAAAAATAGTCCTAGTCTAATAAAAAAAAAATATTTGCCTTTTAGAAGCTGGATAGAAAAGATATTAAAAGTAAATTGTTAGGTGGCTGAAGAATTTTGCACAGCTATACCCTTGTTAAAAAAATGTGCATGAAAATGACTATAATATGGCCGAAGCTTCATCTGTAGGCAGAACCATGAAAAATATCCACTTATGAGATGATAATCATTAGAAAATTACAATAGTTTAAAACGCCCGAAATTTTTGCACGAGAACCTATATGTAGATGCATTATAAATGAAAATTGAATTGTGATTCATTTTTAAATAGAAATATCCGTATATTTTTAAATGGAATGTATACTTCCATGACTTTCCAAGCTGATGTTCTTCTTCAATATCCATCTGTCATATTATGAGATTCTACAAGGTAGAACACTGCATATTACGTGTTTCCTCTGGGAAAACGTCTAGATAATTACAAAGGGGAAAGCAACATTTGAGAATAATGCCGTTGCAATTTTAAATATGGTAATTTCAGATGCGGGTATTTTGGGAGCTGATCAGCTATTGTTTGGAATTCCTGGTGGTAGCTCAAAGCTAAGTGAATAAATTTATTGCGTAATGCTAATTACATTAGTTGATTCCATTGTTGTAACTTTCCCTTCTACAATAAAAAAAAATTGATTAAAACTATTTAAAGAGCTCCAGTGCGTTGTTGTGAAAGCATAGAAAAAAAAAAAAAAAAAAAAAAGCAATAAATTTGTTTTGCTTGTTGAATTAAGGAACTAAATACCGTGCCGAGTCCAGTTTAAAACATTGCCTAACGATAGTTGTCTCAAAGGAAATGAAATACTTAGAGCGTCGATTTTTATAGAACAGAGGAAGTGAAATAGAAAGGCATTAAATCGAGAAGCTTATTAGACAATCCTTGTCAATTTGAGAAAGCAAAGAGATCGAATATATAAGGCAAGTAAATTTGTTATTTACAATACCGAATATTGATTTAATACAGAAAAATAAGTAAAAGAGCCTTCATACATAAAGAGTGGATTGTTTTCAAAACTTCTAAACAATTCCTCAAAAATGTAAGAATCAATGACTTGTATTAAGAAATAGATATCTTAGAATCCTTCATTTTAATAATCTATGTCGACAACAGTGGAAATAAACGTCAATGAACATATATTACAACCGATTTTAAGTTTCGGATATATGCCGTTCAATGCATAAAAATATACATATAATCAGTCGCTAGGTATTTCCTTTGAAATTGTCTTAATCTATTAATGTTTGTTGATGTATTTTTCTTATTGTACCCTTTCCTTAAAACAAATCTACTAACATTTAAACTCGTTAAGTTCTAGTAATTTTATGTTTTATTGGGTGTTTCTGTGTATGTATCATAGAACTCAACACAGCAGTGTGACTGGGTGATTCACACTTTACATAATAATTAGTCTCATTAAAGTTTCGATATATCGAATGAGTTGGTTTGGTGTGGTTTCTTTTACGGCACATTAATCTCAATAGGTTATTTAATGCTGACAAAATTTTCATTGTTGATAATATTTTTTTCCAAACATCTATTTTTGGTAAAATTTTATCCTTCAAAAATATATTTGTTCCAAATTTTTTTTAAAAAAATTTATAGCTGGTTATTTTTTTCTTTAAAACAATTTATAGCTGGTAATATTTGTATTTCAAAAATCTGTAGATGGTATTAGTTTTTTTTTATTTTTATATATGTATCTCTGGTAATAGTATTTTTTACAACGTATTTCTGGTATTAAAACCTATATTTACACTTTCATAGTGTTTTGACCCCAGTTTGGGAGGTTAACAATTTGCCCATAGATGGGGCCCTAACAGACGCTACCACCCCGGGTCAGGATGGACTTGGGAACACCAGCAATTAAGAGGTGGGTCCACTCTCCTAATCAGAGGCAATCTGTGTGAGGATTTTCGAGTTTCAGGTGCCATCTTTTGACAAGATTGCTCCTAATTATTTAAAACTCGCTACTCCTTCCAGTGAAATCTCATTCGTGGTAATGTTGACACAGGGTTTTTTTTTCTGTTTTTGTTATTTATCATTATTTGGATTTCTCAGAGGTGACCTTCATTCCATATGCTCCTGCTCATTCATCAAGATTGTTGGTCAAGTCCCGGAGCTCACGAGTACTACCTGTTATGAGGTCAATATCTTCTGTAAAACGTAGGTTACAGACAGGTCTACCACCGATAGAGATTGAAGGATCATGATTGTTCAGGATTTCCTACATGCTTTACTCTAGAAATAGGTTGAACAATGTGGGAGAAAGTACGAAAGTGTCTCATGCTGAAATATGTCCGGAAGAAACCTCCCATATGTTTCCCCAGAAGAATTGCGCTGGTGGCATTTTTTTTTTTATAGAGGTTTGGTGACTAGGATAATTCCCTTATCTACACTGATTTCTCTAAGGATTTTCTAAAGACCGTTATGCCATACACGATCAAACGCATTCTTAAAATCGACAAATTTATGGAATACGTTCTTCTGATGCTGCAGTTGTTTCTATAAGACTATCTTACTATTGAAGCCCTGTTCCATTATACATTTGTTGCTCGGCTGCTGTACCATATTATTATTAATATGGACGGGCAGCATACGACCCCTAAATCTCTCACGTGTTCACTCCACGCGCCACATTCCGGTAAACCACTTCACCAGGCGGACTAAACTACTGGGCAGATGATCTTCAAAAGTGGGCAACGACAGGATAATGCAGAGACCGAAGTAGTTTATGCTGTCGGCCAAGGACTTGGATAGGAGATGGGTGCCGCCAAGTTATCTACAAGTCCACTGAAGTGAGAGAAGCAAAATATAACTATGTCGGGTCGGTCGAGGCCCGGATTAGCAAAGACCGCGCGTTCCAGTGAATCGCTTCAGGATGGGCGTGATAAGTCGGCTACTGCGAAAAAATTTACAACAGAACCCTGGAACCTCCGCACCCTATACGGCCCAGGAAGAATCCAAGAACTTATCCATGGCTGGGACATCATTGGGATGTCTGAAGTCAGATGTATTGGTTTAGGCGAAACAGCTACGCAAGATGGACACAAAATTTGATTTTCTGAAGATGAAAAGAAACGCCAACATAGAGTTGCATTTATTATAAGAAAAGAAATTACACACAATATCATCAGCTTTAATCCTTTTACTAACAGGCTTATTTCCATCCATGTATCAGCCAGACCATACAACATGACAATCATCCAGGCCTATGCTCCAACATTAGAGCAAGATAACGTGGAAATTAAGGAATTCTACAAATATCCCCCGGAAATACATCACCATGATACATGGGTATTGGAATGTCAAAATAGGACCGGATGCGTACAAAAACTTGGCAGGAATAGTAGGAATAGTCGGAGGATTTGGCATTGAGGAGACGAACGACAGAGGTCTCAGACCGTTCGAATTTGCCGGAAGTCATCATATCACACTGGCCAACACTCTGCCACACCATAAGCTGTCCCGAACTGCAAACTGGCACTCACCTAATGGGAAGATCCACAACAAGACCGATATTATTTTGATTCCAATATGCTATAAATCCAGCATTAACAAAGGAAATAGAGGACCTAAAGGACCCTGAATTCACTGAACTGTTCGAGACCAAAGTTGGCAGAAAATTCTCAGCCCCTAAACCAACTTAAGTGCCGCTGTCTCTGCCTAACAGCAAGAAATGTACAATGACATGAGGAGAAAAATGCAGGCAGATAAGAGGAGTGGATACAAAATAAGTGCAAAGCCACTGAGGAGCATATGTTTAATGCCAATAACGAACAGGCCTATAATACTTCCATATCCCTCACTAAGGCCAGCCAGCCGAGATCAAGGGTCGTACAGGATGAGAATTGTAAATTGCTAACGATCAGAACGGAGGTCCTCCACGGATTGACTCAATAATGTGATAGGTTATACAATTACCAGCTCCAGACAACCCTCTCCATATTGCAAGCTGACCTTCGATAGACAGAAGGTGACGTGACCAGACCGTTAGTACTAAAAGGGGGAGGGGGGTGAGTTGGAAGTAAGTTTCTTGAAACCTGGCAAGTCACCTTGAAAAGAGAAAAACACCAAAGTCATAACAGCACTATGCCTAAAAAGTTTGGAACAGAAATGTGACCCTAACGAATGAACACAGTCATTGATAATAACAGCTGGCAAAGAAAGTAAGCCTCTGGCAGTGTCGAAATTATAGATACCAGTCATCCTAGTTAAGTCCAGCTCTGTATGAATGGTCTGAAATCCAAGACTGAAGAATATATATATATATATATATATATATATACGCTATCCATCAATTTCCATGTATGAGGATGAGACAAGCACAGTCAGTTTTTAAGTTTGTATCGTACGTAACACTTCAGTCTCGCTAGTAATCTGAATACAAGTACACAATATTGTGCAACAGGGAGAATCCCGGAACATAGCAGTAGGAATATTTGCTGACGATTTTCGCAGTTGTCTTTCGTCTCTTAGCCAGTCAATACGGCGGAATATTCACTGGGTATGGCGATAAAGTACACCTGAGAGCTAGGCCTCTCATCGGGAGATTGTAGGTTTTGAGAAGCGTGCATAGATATGAGTTTGTGACGCTGGGATTTACGCACTTGAGATCATCAAACCGGTTTATTAGATAATTCGGCTGTACGCATTTTAGTTCACACCTACGCATTTAGTTTGAATTAAATGCGTACACATGTGGGCATGTGTGTTTATGTCTATGAAAGTGTCACCGCAAACAAACTCTTTACCACTCCCACCACAAAGTCAAATAAGCATAAATAGATCCAAATTAAAAATAAACCCGTTTGTCTGATGTTCGCAAAATCGTGAAAACAAGGGTCCCAAACTCATATCGATACAACTATATATATATATATATATATATATATATATATATATATATATATATATTGGATAGATGTGAGTTTGTGACCCTAGGTTTCACGCTTTTAGCGATCGGCAAACAAACTCTGACGATCGTTAAAGCGTGAAACCCAGGGTCACAAACTCACATCTATCCAACCAAATATGTTAGCTCTATCTCTGATATTGTGCGCTTTCTAATAAGTACCGCGCATATAATATATAAATAATTATACATATTTATATTTATATACACTTTTCACATACATATATATATATATATATATATATATATATATATATATATATTATAATAAAAAGCAACATTCAGAGACGCTATAAATACAGTGATACATGGAATATATACAATATATTCCAAACATTCCAAATATTATATATAAGATTAACTATACTGTTACTGCTGTCAGCCACAGTATGATTCATGGTGACAAAGAGATGGTAATATTGCCGTCACACAATTACCAGGAGGTAAAAATAAAAGATATTCATAAAAATCATAATATATTAAATGATAATTATTAAATAAATTATTGTAAACATATATAATTATATATAAGTATGTATTTTACTTCCTAGTATTCATAAGTTCACAGGAAATTTGTTTCGGACTACAGTAACATTTAATTACTGTCTCTCTCTCTCTCTCTCTCTCTCTCTCTCTCTCTCTCACACACACACAGGCATATATATATATATATATATATATATATATATATATATATATATATATAGTTATAGTTATTACAAACTGACAGGATTTTTTAGAAAAGCTAGTGGGATTTAAAAGTCTACTGTCATTTTACATTGGAAGATGCTCAAAGCAGAAGCTGTCATAGAAAAGGAAACATAAAAATGATTCGACATTGACATTTAAATGGATTGCCCAATCCACCCGAATAGATTCGTTTATAAAGAAGGACAGTAAGGTCTTCTAAAATGCGGATATATCGCTGTCTCAGCAAAGCAGGGAATAAAATTGAAAGCTTGCAAATAGCGTAGAACCAAGAGGTTTTTGGAATGATTGGTAAAAATCATTCGTAAAAATGAAGAGACATCAATCTATTGTTTCAGTAGACCTTGGGAGAAAATAAAAGAGACTGTGTGTGTGTGTTTTCTACTTTGATCGTTTTCATTACCAGGCAAAGTTGCGAAACTTTTCCAAGAATAACGCTGTAAAGTTCTCACCTCTGTTATCATAGAATGAAATTGCCACACTTGTAATTACTAAAAAATAAAGTTATCACACACATATATATATATATATATATATATATATATATATATATTAACACACACACATACACACCCACATAACACACACAAACACACACACACACACATATATATATATATATATATATATATATATATATATATATTAGGTAGATAGATAGATATACTAGAACTATTTTACAAACAACGTCTCTGATTTTTTTAAATTGCTCAAGAAACAGTTAAAAATCGAAAGTGTACAGCTACTTAAGATCTAAAATATTACAAACGTTAACCTTTTCCACAAGCGCGATACACACACACACACACACACACACATATATATATATATATATATATATATATATATATATATATATATATATATATCAAGAAATAGAAACAATGGCCAGTCTGTTAAATATTGTATAGTGACTAATATTCATCCCTCATGCGAACTGTAGTCCGAATATATATATATATATATATATATATATAGAGAGAGAGAGAGAGAGAGAGATAGAGAGAGAGGGGGGAGGGGGAGTGAGGGACAGTGTGAGAGAGAGGCAATATATTTTCATTTAAGAATTTTTCCTCTCAAATTCACTGATCAATTTCTCAGTGCTGCTCCAAAACTGAGAGAGAAATACGCCGTAGGTTTGGTTATTTCTTTTATTTTCCCAAGTACTTTCAATCTTGTCTAAAATAATTTTCAGTAGTAGTCAAACATTACTGTGATAGTTGTGAATTCTTTTGTAAATGCACATGAAACGCGCTCCGTGATAGCCATTTTAATTTAAGAATGTGTATGGTGGGGTAATTTAATTTATATATTTTTTTAGTTTTATTGTTTTAAAATGCTCAACGGCAATTACTTAAAAACTTTTTTTTAAAAGATTTTGTACCATTTGAGCATCGCAAAATAGTGTTTTTATAGATATTTTAAAATATTCTTGCTATAAACAAACTTAATTTCACTCAGTGTTGTTTTGATTTTTATCTAGAAACTGGGATGGACACAACCCATACATTGTCGCAAACATCGGTGGTGGTAACAGTTTTATGGGACTACAATACACACAGACAGGACAATCAAAGCTAATTAGAGACCACAAGATCAGAATATGGCTTTTTCTTGATATGGCCGTCTCTGCAGACTGTAATGTAAAGTATCTCCGAATATCTTAAAAAAGAAAACAAACTATACAAATACAAAAACCTTAAAATTAAAAACTCAAAAATCTACCACCTGAGGATATTAACAATTCCAGTTGTAGTTAGAGCCTTCGGTTTCATTGGAAAACGTTCCAATAGATATATTTGAAAGATCCGTGGTAGACCAAGTCTTAAATAATTAAGAAAAAATATACTCACAAGTACAGGTCACACCTTACTAAGGGTTTGTCTATGTAAAATATGTGTGAGCTGTCTTTGTTTTTTGTTTTATTTTTTTTGCTTTTTTTTTTTTTAAAACAAATGATCAGGGGAAAATATGATATCATTTCTGACCTTAGATCTCTGGTTGGGCGCCGGAAGGAAATGAGTATACAACAGAAAGCAAACAAAGTAAATTAAAAAAAAAACATTCTTCATAATGAGAGTTAGCTTTTTAATTTATTTAACAGTGGATAAATATATACTGTCTAAATATGTAATGGCGTCACCAGACCAAAACCATTATAGAATATGTTTTTTAAAAATAAAATAAAAAGAAAACTAACGGTTGTAATTACATTTTGACCAGGAGACATAATGACTTCGGTCATGAAAATCATTAAACGAGTAACTAAAATCCAGTTTTTTTCTGTAGCTTTTCCACCTTCAGTTTTATTGCCTGTCTTGCTAGAAGAAGGATTTAATTGTTCTTGGTATTATTCATTATAAACGACTATTATAAGATTATATTAGCAATCCAATTAAATGTCAATATGATATAGAACTTTTATTTTTTTTTTCTCCTTGGCAGTTTCTGCTTTGGATAGAAACAATCAGATTGTATTCTAAATAACAGAACCATGAAGATTGCAATATATTTTCTCTCGAGTAATAACTATTTTTGAAGCCATTTTATGTTATCTTACGAATTCGCTGATATTTTCAAGCAGTCGGTGAATGTAGACACTTAAGACATCGAATCAAAAGCCACGAGAGACATTTCTAATACAACCACCACCACTTTTATTGTAGGTGAATATTTGTATAAGTAGCATTTGTTAAATTAACACACAAGTGATAGCTAGGCAGTTTTCCACAAGAGCAACTAGATTTTTAAAATATTTTCTCGTCAATATAATTAGAAGTCAGCGATATTTCTATTTTAGACAGTTACATATTTCTGCCTCGATCAAACTTGATCCCTTGTTCATACAGCTAAAAGTAATCTGGCAAACAGATATGGTATTAATAAACATCAAATTAACGGGAAAAGCGAGAAAGGCGAGGAGCGGAAAATAGGCAACATGCAATCTTTTCATCTCCGCCTATATACGGATTTACTGAGAGTATTATGGCTGTCGGCGCGGACATTGGCCAAATTAATTTGATTCTGCCTGGCACTAATGTGCATGGTAAAGTCAAGTATGTACTCATCTATATCTAATTTGCACACGCGCACACACACACACACACACACACACACACACACACACACACACACACACACACACACACACACACACATCTCTCTCTTTCTCTATCTCTCTCTCTCTCTAGCTATGGATACATTTGCGTGACAGAGAATATCAATCGTTATCATGATAATTATTCTCTTTTATTGTCCTCTTAATAATGTTTAGAATCTTCAAATAATATTTCACATTTAGCAAACCTTTAAATCAGAGAGGCTTCATATTCAATCTTGGTAAAAAAAAATATTAAAAAAGCAGTAATTCCTTGGAGGACAGGCAGTTTGAGATATTGAAAACTCCGGTTTCAGACATGATGATTTCTGTTTTCACACTTTGTTGCTAATTGTGCACCATTTCCCTGTTATCAGTTCTTCAGAAACGTACGGCTGGTTATATGCAATCGTACACCACCATAATAAACCATAGTTGTGGATTGTTTAATGGAGCATTGATAATGTGAACTGTTGGATACTCATGCCCTCATGTGTCGGAATCAACGCTAGAGTAAAGCATAAAACTATATATATATATATATATATATATATATATATATATATATATATATATATGATAGATTGAAACAAATAGATAGAAACAAAAGCATAGATATATACATGCATAGATAGATAGATAGATAGATAGATAGATAGATAGATAGACTTACGTAGAAAGACTTGCTCGCTAATAGTGAAAATAAGATAAATAATGAAATGTAGAAGAGTAACTGCCATGCAAATATTTATAGGAAATACAAAAGAGAATCCCGTCACGATGGAAAAAAAAATTACTGAAGTTGAGATGACATGTCTGGAGCGACAGTATTGCAGTATCTTGTTCAAACTTTGTCGACAATCGCGAGATATATAGCCGGTAATCTAGTCCAGCTATTTCAATAACATTCAATGCAAAAGAAGAAATGGTTGATTTATAAATATGCAAGTTGTTTTTTAAAGAAAAT
>CAHIKZ030004035.1:495000-562500 GCA_903632075.3 Acanthosepion pharaonis | reverse complement strand
ATATATATATATATATATATATATATATATATATGTATATATATATCGACTATTTCACAAAGAATTTTTTAAATATTTGATAAAAAGTCAAACTGTAATAATAATGAGTTATATATATATATATATATATATATATATATATATATATATATATGTGTGTGTGTGTGTGTGTGTGTGTGTGTGTGTGTGTGTGAGCCGAAAGCTTAGATAGAATTAAAAAACATGTATCAATATGGTGTTTTTCTTTCATCTTTCAATGATATTGTTATTGAGTTTATCATACAATATGAAAGGAATTTTTTAAAATAAATAGACGAACCTTGTGTATACTATTTAATGAAACATGCATCAATATATATATATATATATATATATATATATATATATATATATATATATATATATATAGTAAAATGGCTTAAACACTAATATTCCATGGTCATAATTTATTCCATTGGAATCGTAAATACGATCCAATTCATCAGACCTAAAAAATTCAAAAAGAAAACAGAAAAAAAACAACTCCGGAAATAAAAACAGAATTTAGAGAAAGTGTAAGTATGAGGAGGAGGAGATCAAACCTTAACAATGGAATAAATTATGACCATGGAATATTAGTGTTTAAGCCTTTTTACTATATCCTTACTCTGTCCTAGACATTGAGTTCTACCTGGATTCTTCCTCTTGGAATTTTTTTTTTTAAAAATATACATGTATGGGTATTTTTATATTTTGCATATGTATATATATTTTCCACTAATATTATATATATATATATATATATATATATATATATATATATATATATATATATATATATGTGTGTGTGTGTGTGTGTGTGTGTGTGTGTGTGTGTGTGTGTGTGGTAAAAGTGTCAGTTTAAACTGACACCACTATGTAGTTTAATACTCGTGTTACTAGGAAATTTTCTATTGAAAACAAAAAAATCTGTGTGATAATGAATGTACGTAAACATACAAACACATGCAGTACGACGGTAAATCAGGGCTATCTGATTATGGCGTATCGGCATTTTTCTACAATGTGCAAGAGACTGGCGAGGGGAGCCTTCCCCCCCCCCAAACATTTTTTATCGATGTATTATAGGTATCTGTAGAGCATGTGAACATGATCTCTAATTAATTCGGACCCTAGTCATCCTGTACGTAACAAATCTTTCCAGTATGGCAGAGACCGGTGCAATATTTGTACTACATAATTATATAATACCCATCCGAAAAGAAAGAAAACTATGATTTTAACATTGGTAGAATTGTTCATTTATTACTTTTTCCTGAAAACACTTTGTGAACTGTCGAAAGATGATTCGCGTATGTACGACACATTGAGTAACACTTCTAAAATTAATAGACATGTTGGAAGCAAAATAAAATGAAAATAATGAACACTCATTATAATCATAGTTCTTAATTATAATTTAGATATATCAGAAAATATTTTAAACTGACTCAAGGGAAGCATGTGTTTATACAATGGTGCTTTCGGCCTGAGAATAGTTATATAAACTTGTTTATAACTAAGACCGACGGAGACAACTAATGGTATATTAGTCAGCCAATATTAGTATTGGACTGAATACACTTAAGAATTATATGCTTGTCTCTAGTGGGGAAATTACACCCTCGAGTGGTTTGTAACAGCCTATTTATCAACTCTCCGTTGCGTCCCTGTCCTTGCGCAGAGTGCACTCACGGGCGACTCCGTCAAAGGACAGATTCGCAACTGAAAAAAAAAAGATTATACCGAAAGGTGGCTCCAGACCTGTGGAACAGCTGCCGGAGGTCGCGCCCTCTCATTGTACCAGAGAAAGAGAGAGAGACGGCTCGGTGCTCGCACCGAGGCCAGCGCAACCGATGGTTGTGGGGGCTTCGGGCAATTTTGTTCCTAGCTAGCCAGGTGTACGCACTCAGGATCCCCACATTAAACTAACCTTGTTTCACAACCTGACGTCTTAGTGGTTGAATAAATACAAATATACTCTGCTTTGATGATGATACCTGCTGCATATATATATATATATATATATATATATATATATATATATATATATATATATATATATATATATATATATATATATAAATACACCCACACACATATATATATATATATATATATATATATATATATTAACCGACTAATGTCTACGTTCCTAACAGAGTATTCCTTTTCCAAGCCAACATATATGACTATAAAAATGTTTTTAAAAAGTTAAAGAAAAGGGTTAAATTCATAAACATCTATTATTTAAAATCTATAATAAAAAAATCAATTCCAAACAAAAATATAATAGATATTAATTTCATTTAAGAAAATATTCAATTACAACATGATTTACTCACTGTAGTCTATTAAAAATTAATACAGTACACTCCCACACAAAGGCACATATACAGAAGGGCACGTTAACATACACACACACACACACATATATATATATATATATATGTATATGTGTATGTATATTTGTATATATTTATATATTTGGCGTAATATCTATATCCAAACTCTAAACTTATTTGACGTTATTACCGTATATACCGTTAATTTCACGTTTCTCTTTAAGCATCGTAAGAAAAACTTTATCGTATAAAAATTCTTATTTAGTTTTCATTCGGATGATGAAGGATAGACTTGGTAATTATGATATATAAACTAATTATGTCTTATCAAAAGAGAAAATGAAATAAAGAGAGGACTTATAATAACACCCTTCTTGGTAGCAGCCTGTGAACACAGAATAAGACACTTAGTAAACGATATATTTTGTACCAAACATGTAGGAAGTACTGAACTCACTTCAGTATCAATTTTGCATACAATGCCTCATTATATTTTCAGTGATGTCAGTTGCAGTGTTATCATCCTAACCGAATGTTGAATTTGCGCTGGAAACATAGAAAATAACCGTTTTAGAAAAACTATAATATTGACCATAGAGAAGAGTTGTCTGATCCGAGAATATAAAGTCCACATTCAGACGCTGGTCAAGGCTAAGTGAAAAAAATGAGTTATATTACGTATGAATGCTTAAGTCGCACGTTTATATAAGCTTGAATGTGGCTGAGATATTCATCAAAATAATCAGAACTTTAAGGGAAATTAAAACAAAAAAACCTCTTTACGTTTTCTAACTGCTTTGACGTTTTTCTACGCTTTCGTCCTTCTACTGGAAACTAAGATATACGAATCGCGTAACTGTCGTCTGCATTTGGAATGGAATCGGTGAAAAGAGTTCAAGTTCTCATCTAGTCTGTTGCGTTCAATTTCGTCTTCATGCTCTTGAAAAAGCTTGAATCCGTCACTTTACCGCAACTATGGGGTTAAATAGTAATATAAATTAGTGTTGTAGGGTTGTGCACCCTTTGGAATTCTTACGTTAAAGGTAGTCTAGGAGGATGAAGACTCTTAATTAGAGACTGTGGAGGACTAAACAAGAACAAGTCATCCTTTTTGACATCGGCTGCTATTTCGAGCTTTTCGGACTGGTCTGCCTTACTTACGGGGCATGTGTAAATAGTCGTGTCATCAGCACAGATACTGAGGTTAGACCTCATGTCATCAGGAAGGTCATTAATGAAAGTTTTTTTCTTTTTTTTTAATAAAGAGAAGGACCAGGATGGATCCCTGGGAGACACTCACGTTATTACGAAATTATTTTGATGACTGGTTGTTCAGGATAACATTCATTTCACGATTTGATTGGAAAGACCGTATCAATCTAAAAATATACCCGGTCACACCGTAACTTTTCAGCTTATGGAGAAGACTTATATGCGAAACCCTGTCAAAGGCTTTTGAGATGTCTCAAGCAACAGCCCGGTCTTCACTGTTTTTATCTAGAGCATGACAGATTCTTTCCGCAATTATTGTCAGTTCATTAGCAGTTGCTCTGGAGAAATAGAAGCCATATTGCTTGTCTGTAAAAATAGTTCGGAGATGAGAGATGTTGAACCAGTTCAGCATTGATTAGGGCCTCTAGGGGTTTCCCAAAAAGAGCTAGAAAGTTAATAGGCCGATAATTGGAAGAGTCGGACGGTTCACCAGAGTTCTTAAAAACTGGAACAACAGTTGATGAATTCCACCAGGCTGGAAAGCAAAAGGCAGCGTGGCATTTATTATAAAGATTATATTTAAAAAAAAAAACAAACTCATAGCAATTCAGAGATAATAAAGAAAATAAAAATCTGCTGAGTGTTGGGATCAACTACGTCCAGAAGGGATACAGTATTTTAAAAAAATCTTAAAATTGACAAAAATACAGAACTATGTCGAAATCTCTCACAAATTCACAAGTGCAGAAAAATGACACCTCACGTGCTACAGCGAAAGCAGGAAGATAGTAAAAATTATTATCTGTAAAAAGATAGAATGAATTGTGGTCAGCAAGAATGTTACCTCAGAGAGTGGGCTATGAATTGAAGATGTCGAAATGAAACAGCTACTGGAATGAAATTTCCTAGCTAACAGACGAAAAAATTACGTGATATAGAAATTTGAATAATAGTGAAAACTATCTTCGAGTAACTTTTTTCTTTGTATGCTGTGTCCCACCAGGATGAAAGAGATCATTGCACTCTACAATTTCCTGTTCTTCGTAACTCTTAATAAATAATGGACATTTGTTTTTGGGGTTTTTTTCCTGAACCTTGTTCAGTCATCTATTTACTCAAGTATTTAATGAATATGTTATGTATTGTATTTTTTTGTCCCGCTTGCTATCAATCTGTCCTGCGTCAGATTTCCCAAACTCTCATTTATTATTATGTCCTAGATATTTCGACTGTCTCTTCTTGATATTAAGTACTAGCAGCATGGCCCGGCGTTGCCCGGGCTTGATTCAAAAATTGCACGACACATACAGCAATCGCTATCAATTGACTTAAAATATTTTTGCCCTTCCTTGTCTTTAAAGGAGTGCCCTTTGCCGTGCTGATGTTGCTACATGCCTTACTTCTTGCCTATCTCACACTGCAAATTTTTTAAGCTCTATACTAAACATTAAATCTATTACGAAAAAAGAACTAAACAAAATGAACACAAAACGACCAGCTTTAAAAAAAAAATGACACGTAACTGGGAAAACCGAATGAAAAAAGAATGTTAACAACAAACACTTCTTCACACCCAACCAGTTCTGCGGAATCAGAATCAACGTTGAGTTTAAGCAAGCGAATGAGCCAATTGGTGTAAAGTGCTATGCAGATTTAAATTTTTCCCACTTGTGATGAATGCAGCTATCGATTTTTTTATATGCTAGCATGCTAGTTAAGATTCGTGTCAGTCAGCTGTTGGCTCTCACGCTGGCCAATAGAATCTTCCTGCCTATTCGTGGCAGTCAGCTATAGGCTCTCACTCTGGTCAGTAGAAAATGGCCGCAACTACATGAAAACTGCCGTAGAATCATGAAAAAAAAATCGATTATATCCACTATCGATAGGAGTTGGGAAATGTAAAGTCAGTCTTGGTCTTCCCGCTAACTTGGAGCATCTGCATGTAAATTTTGGTGCAAATCCGTCGAAAATTGCGGCCGTGCATTCGTCATACACACACACACATACACACACACACACGCGCACGCGCGCGACACACACACACACACACACACACACACACGCGCACGCGCGCGAGCACACACACACACACACACACACACACACATCCTGCCTTTTATAAATAAAGATAAGTTTCAATTTTCATTCCATTTTCTCTAAGACCCCGTCGTTGCTCCCATATTCGGTTCGTGGTGTCCTCAGCATCCCTATGCGGAACCACATTTCTGTTGATTCAAGCCTCTTCATCTTTGAGAAGATTGTCTAGCATTCACGGCCATATTGGAGATTGATTGAGTTAAGAATTACTTTCTTTGTTTCTAACGATTTATTTATGTCTCTTAATCTTATTACTATCCTTAGGAGTTGGAATTCATTATTAATTATCACAATGTTCCTTCGGATTTCAGTGTCACACATCCGTCTTCTATTAAAACTGTTCCCAGATATCTCATGTTTGGTATCTCCAATTTATAATTTTAATTCTGGACATACTTTTGCAATCAACCATGCATTTTTCTTCTTGCATTTTATTCATTTATTTTCTCTTTCGTTCACCACCTGCTGTTGGAGTTTTTATAGTTTTCTTTCAGTGTCTCCACAATGTCATCTATATATCTTGTATTGTTATGAATGTGACCACCAGTAATAAGTCCTGGTAGGATTTCTAATTATCTTAGAATCGTCTCATCCACCAAGTGCTAATACCCTTGGGAAAGGTGTGAATACTCTTCTTCTTCTCCCTCCAGCTATGGGTAAATAGCAGGACAGACTGGGTTCTATAGCCTTGGATGGCAACTGCTCTAGGAGAAGGAAAACCCTGAATTCAAAACCTGCGGAGGGTCGTTTGGGGACCTCGTGGCATCGGCCCTTCAAAAGGTGTCGATGGTCCTGCACGAAACCTTCACCACTATAATCAAATCTCATGTACTTTACATGCGGGTTGGGGACCATTTGTGAATTCCAAATTCCCATGAAACTCCAATAATGGAGCCGGCTCAACCCACATCGGATGAATGCCGTTACAGGTAGAGGTAGGTCTCATCCTTTAGCTTGAATAAGTCCAGTGAGAAGGCACATCATTGTCTTACACCCCTTCATATTTTTGGTATATTTGATGACCTAATCCTCTATCCGTAGGCAGACGGTTTCTTGCCAATATAGGTTCTTGATTATTCTATACGTCCCAAATATCTCAATGTTGGTAAGCAATTCCAAACCAAGCAATAAAAAAAAAATGTAAAATATTTCCTAAAAAACAAAGGAAAGGATGCGAAAGTGCTACGTCATATCTCATCCCCTATGTGAGAAAAATTTCTTCACAGGTGAAGAAGAGACTCGAGTTGTCACATATGAGGATCCACTGACGGATACTGAAAAAAAAAAACATGGATTGATTATAAAATCAATTTGGTTTTAATCAAGGTAGGAATATAGAGGAAGCTTATATTTATAACCAGAAAGAGACAACTTAAATATCTGATGTATATAATGAGGAAAGAGGGCCACCAGAATTCATACTTGGTGATATAATGAAGGCATGAAAAACGACAATAAATTGCTAGTCTCATGGTGCCTACCTAGACCGACAGAATCTTCCGAATACTATATATATACTACGCCTCTCAAGAGGGGCGAATAATATTAGAACGAATTCGGTATTAGAACGGTATTGAATCGAGTCGAGCTGATAGCAGTCACGCCGAACCAGTCGGACAGTCTTACTAACACTTTCACTTCTTGTATTATTTCTTGTGTAATATATTCTTTGTTATTTCTACTGTTGTGTTTCGTGTTGTTCGTCCATTGTTCTAACCTTAGACCATAACAGCTATTAGGTTGGTGCAAAAATAATGACATAATAATGTCGTTTTTTGACGTATTTTTTAACGTCAAAAACGACATTATTAAGTCATTATTTTTGCACCCACCTAATAGTAAGTTTCTTTACGCATTTATGTGAGCGAATGGCAGATAAGTTAAAAGAGGTGTATGATAAAATGTAAAAAATTATCTAAAAACCCCATCTTTAAGGAACATGTTGCATAAAAGAACATATTTTAAAAAATGTTTTTCTTTTTTTTTGTTTCATTGAAGACCCAATGTATTTTTACCCTGATGTGCTGACTTATAAGAAATTAATGTTTTGACTCACCTCACATCAATAATAATCAAAGAGGATCAACAATGTAATCACAAGAAAAGTAAGTCAGCTTCATCTCAATGCGCTACACCTGTGAAACTGTGATTTATTAAGATATTCTAAGCTTATAAGACGTGATTTTAACTTACTGCCTGGTTTTCATTCACAACTTATGGCCTATCATTCCCAGGTCTCCTCCGTTATTTCTTAACCTACACACGCTTCAGGGTGATTCGCTAGCTTTTAGCTTTGGAGGTCATTTAAAAGCCTTTAGAGAAAAGAAATCGTTGTTTTTATCTCCTGGAATGGGGTAAGGACCTTCTAAGCTGACATATGAAAGTATGCAGACTCTAGTATAAACATGACCTATACATAAAACGTATATCTATGAACTTGATTATAAACTGAACCTGTAGACACGTATAAACTGTAGGGCAAAAATTGATAATGATAGTTCAACCAATAAATGGCCTAAGGGTCACTCAATGTAGAGGATTACTGAAAAGTTTTGGTTTTGGGGGAATTATGAAGTGTATATTATCACGACTTGTAGGATAGATATCAGTTGACTCTGAACTTGAAGAGACCAAGGGTGCAGTTGTCAGGGAAGCACACTTTCGAGAATTTTTTTCAATAAAGAAACAGTTCTGGTCTATACGCTTTATATATGGAACTTACTTATTATAAATGATCACGAAGGGAGTGATTTTCCACCGTAAACGCGGCATGGCAGATCCTTGCTTTGAAGATCTGAACTGGTGGATCTAAGGAAGTCAACTGGTCCAAATGACTGCTCTGAGAATAGCAACAGATTAGTGAGAGACTCAAAACGTTTCGTCTGTTGCCTGGTGAGAATGAATCCATCACCCACAAGGCTGTTTAATGGCTTTTTGGATTCTGTGGCCGCTGGAAAGTGAAGACTGACCAGCAACAGCCCAGATATCGTAGTAATATTCTATTCTGGGTCTAATCTGAGATTTGTAAAGAGAGAGAATCGCAATATAAGTTTGGTATTTTCTAGCCTGTTTCAAACAATTGGATCAATGTGTGCGTATCTATTATTTCATTGTAACTTATATTCAACATTGCATTACGTATCAAGTGTTTATTAAATCAAGGAACCTGACAAAACCTAATATCTCCTTCTAAGAGTAATATGATGTATGTCTTTGAAAAATATTAAGCTTTTGTTTAGTTTGTTGGTGACACGTTTTCTACAATGTTAGCTGTATATTAATTGTGCAATAGTCAGGTCCAGTGCGATGTTTAGAAGACGGAGGAGAAATTCATAAGCTATGAAATGGATTGCACATACATATAAGAAGAAAAAAAACATCGATCTACGTCTAAAAAGAGTTTTCTGTTCTTGCCTAGAGAGTGCAAAATATCACTATCCGAGAAGATAGACAATATACACGTTAACAATTGCCCGTCCACGAAAAAGCATCTTCAATGAGTCAGTGGGTGTTCTGAGATGAACGACATATGAATTAACGTAGTCATGTTTTCTTCAAAGTGACTTAGCCTGGAGGGTACGTGTGTCTTCATTCTGAGAAAAAAAGATGGTATTTCTGGTGCAACATGGTGAAACTAAACCTGTGGAAACAGGAAATTCGATGCTGGAAATCGCCGACTAAGCCTTATTTAGTCAACGACAGCCAACATCCACATAACTGAATAAAAGGGAAAAGATTTTCTGGTCAAAATCAAAATAAAACATGAACTCAATAACAAAACAGGTGCAGAATTAACCTCTCTGCTGTCATATGCAGGATAACGCGACCTGAGAGATGCACTCGATATTACATGCGTGACAGATATGAACAACCACTCCAGATGAGACCGAGAGTCTGTCAGAAATAGCAGGCGCGAATGTAAGTTCCATACTTAAATGAGACGTTCGCAAGGCCTCATAACTTTCTGGTCGAGAATAAATGATGTGTTTCCGGAGTGAAATAAAATTTAATATTAAATATGAAAGCTAGAAATCTCGTTTCGTCATTGGTTTGAAAGCGCATTTAATTAAATAATATTAATATAAAGAATTGCTAGAAATTGAACATTTTTTATGTGCACCATAACCCAATCAGGACGAATGGATGTTACCCCGGGGAGCCCCAACGCCTTGAGCGACTTTTAGATCTTCGACTATACCCAGACCTCAATTTAAACTCGTACATGCGATCATTCGTTAAAGATGCTGCAAAAATTGGAAGTTTCCTATGTCATTCTTGCAATTATCTGGAAACTCTCGCAATCCTCTAACTTTACAAGATCCAGATAAGGACGAAAAAAATGTACTGTTCCGCTATATGGACAGGAGCTACCCAGTTTTCTCTTTCTAGGAAAGATAGAGATCAAAAGCGCATCCTCGTCCTTGTGGGTGACAAATTATTTTCTACCCTACTGTACATTTCTCCGTCGCTATTTCCATGGAAAATTGCTCAGACGAAATACATTTCTTCTTTCCACATTCTAAGCTTCACGGCTAAGATCCGCCACGATTCCTTTCGTATTCCATTGGTGAAATTTAAGTCCCAACCGGTTAACATTTTCCGACGAAACTCTGCTTTGTGGAATCTACTCCCAAGTGGGTGCTTCCCCGATCACTACAATCTTAACTTGCTCAAGACTAGAGTTAACCGTTATCTTCTACACATATCCCCGTAAACTATGCCTCTTACTCTGTAACCCTCTACCTCGAGTGGCACTCGGGTCTTGTACAGGTTGAACATCATTGTAAAAAAAAATAAAGATAGAAACTGGGTTATTTAAATGCCGCAATGTAATAAAACAAATTCATAATTTTCTTAAAAGAAATTTGTCATCATATATTTACATGCTATCTTCTTTTATATATTTTGTAAATCGAATAAGAAATTCCTGTCAGTAAAATTTACAAATTCAAGACGTTCTTGGGCAATACTTCGTTAGAAGGCGATAAGGTCGGTATTAAATTTGGTTGTCTGTAAGTTGAACACATAATCGCTATTAGAGACATATGATGTACTCTATACATAGAACTTTTAATCATATATATATTTAAGGTACCTTCAAATGAGTATTTCGGTTCAAATGAGTTATGGTTTTAAGTACATTTACAACAAAGTACAACGTTACATGCGCGGTCAAAAATAATCCATTCGCCACTTGAATCCGTCCCTTGTTAGTGTTGTTAAGAGTGAAATCGTCGTTTATTCATTTAGGAGTTTCGACTCGTTTTTGTTTCCTTTTCTAAAGTCGACTAGAGACTCTGATTATCACATAGATAGATAGATAGATAGATAATGAACAGACTGACATAAATAATGAACAGAATCCAATAAATAGATAAATAATGATCAGACTGATATAGATAGATGAAGAGGATCATATATATATATATATATGTATATATATATATATATATATATATAGATAGATAGAAAGATAGATAGATAGATAGATAGATAGATAGATAGATAGATAGATAAATAGATAGATAGATAGGTTTAAACTGAGAAAAACGAAAAGTGAGATGTATGTATACAAAGGTTTGGGGGCCGACAGCTGGGTGTTTCTGGAATGTTACTGTTTGCGAGGAGTTAACGTTCAGTTATTTTGAATATTTGCCGGAAGCGGATCGAGGGATGATAAAGTGTCGAAACGTCGTCATGTCACAGAGCATTCAATGCAAAAATTGAACACCAGCTTCCTCGAAAATTACGAACCAGCAAAATTGAAGATCAATTTAATGAATGTGTGGAAGATAATGTATCACGATACAGAGTACATCAATCTTTGTCGCGGGCTAATGACAATATACATGTTAACAATTGCCCCTCCACGGAAGCGTCTTCAATATGTCCTTGGGTGTTCTGAGATGAACGTCTTATGAATGAACGTAGGAATTTTTTTTTTTTTCAGATAGTCATATTTTCTTCAAAATGACTTAGCCTGCTGGGTACGCGTGTCTTCTTTCTGAGAAAAAAAGATGGTATTTCTGGTGCAACATGGTGAAACTAAACCTGTGGAAACAGGAAATTCGTTGCTGGAAATCGCCGAATAAGCCTTATTTAGTCAACGACAGCCTACCTCCATTTAACTGAATAAAAGGGTAAAGATTTTCTGGTCAAAGTTAAAATAAAACTTGAACTCAATAAGAAAACAGGTGCAGAATTAACCTCTCTGCTGTCACATGCAGGATGACGCGACCTGAGAGATGCACCCGATATTACATGCGTGACAGATATGAACAACCACTACAGATGAGACCGAGAGTCTGTCAGAAATAGCAGGCGTGAATGTAAGTTCCATATTTAAATGAGACGTCCGCAAGGCCTCAAAACTTTCTGGTCGAGAATCAATGATGAGTTTCTGGAGTGAAATAAAATTTAATATTAAATATGAAATCTAGAAATCTCGTATCGTCATTGGTTTGAAAACGCATTTAATTAAATAAGATTAGAGTGGCACCTTTCAGCCGAATATTTTCCCCAAAGGAGCATAATGACAGAGAAACGGATTTATTTAATCTTCTTACGATACTATAATAATAACAAAATTAATAAAAATCTAACAATAATCGAAAGCATAGACGCATAAGTTTAAAACTTGAAGTATAAAAAGAAGATTAGCCTGAAAATAGTAGAACTATACTCGTCTACCGTAAAATAAACATAATTTATCTTATATATTTATTATATACCCATCTCTAATTGTGTCATGTTAATTCTTCTCTGTATGTTTTTTTTTTAGAATTACAAGCAGCTAGATTGCTAGTGGCTTTTATTTAAGCACCATTTCTCTAAAAACCTTCGTTCTACCGTCGGCCATGGATGTTCCCCGAACAAATATGATTCTTCCTTGTATTGCTTTAAACAGACATAACTTACTCTGGCCAAATTTATTGGGGATATATAACTTGGGCTTTGGAGCAAATCTTACCACAACAAAAAAATGCTCTTTTAATTTTAGATCACTCACGGACTATTTATTCTTAGCTTATCTACGGAACCCTCGAAAATGATTATTTCAATTCTTTTTTTTTTTTTGCAGGTTCCGTTCAACGGCAAATTGCATACGTCTGGTGTTGGGCAAATCCACCATAGCAACGCACCTTCCACTTCATCCCAGCATGTGCAGCTGTTTTCAGCCAGGATGTAAATTTTCCCCAGGTTCAGCAACAACTATATTTCCCAGATCTCGTCCCCTGGGACGTTTTAAAATTTCATATTTCAAGACGTCGAGGAAATCAAAGAGAATGCAATGATGCATTTGACTGCTATCACAAATAAAAGGCGCTCAAGGAAAACTTTTATCAATTTAAATGAAGCCTGATAAATTATGCCGTTTCAGAATGCGATTACTTCGACGGAGTTTTAACTTACGAATTGTCGTTTTCTATTTATAACACCAGTCCTGATACTTTTTGATCAGACATCGTGTAGTCGGTCATCTTACGCCAGTTAGCCTTTTCTTTTTGCTAGGGTTCTTCCCGATTTCTTTCTGTGACCTTCATCGACACAATATCGTCTGTACATGTGAAATCACTCAGTCAGTTATGTGCCATGCGTAAAACAAGCGTAGGCGATCGTGTATCTTTTGATACATGACTAACGAGGTAGATTTTTTTCCTGTCATTACTTTCAGCGGTAGACCAGTTGCCACCCAAGTCTATAGAACACGGTCTTCCCTGCTATTTGCTCATAGCTGGGGGAGGGGAGAAGAAGAGGATTCATATCTTTCCAAAAGGTATTAGCACGTATCTTTAGCACGTGGAATCTACTGGAATTAAAACTCGGCTCTCCAATTCCTATATGAAATAATAGAGTTAAATAAAGACTCTGCCAAATAATAATGTTTTGAACTATTCCATCACAGTCAAAAAAGGCAGCGGTTAAAATAAACGAATACAGTAAAACCTTTATATAAGCATATGTGTCAATATTTTTTCAACTAAAATATTTACGTAAACATTTATCTGCATATTCTCCTTTTTCAGTTATGATCGTTTCCTTAATAGAAAAGTTTTAAAATAAAAGACTGAATTTCTTTTATTTGGATTAATTGCAACTATTTACATGTGTTTGCCCCTTAAAAATACTGTTTAGCATTCCTAACAATTGTTACATCGAAGTCGCTATTTGCTAAGAGATGTCAAACTGTACTTATTCTTGAAATTGCGCTTTCAATAAAACAGTATCACCTTCCGCTCCCCACTTCTTCAATATCGAAACAGTAATGGCCTGACGTTTGGAAATGTTTGTTTTGACAGCCGGAAACGAGCGGCATCGGAAAAATATCTGACAATCAGAATCAGAAGAAAGCGATTGTTTTTCAGACAGTTGGTCTTTCGGGAATACAGCAGGAATAAAAACCGATTGTTTGCAATAAACAGCAAATGAATTGTTCGCAGTACATTTTCAGATGTTTTTCGTTTGGGGTCAGGGTGTTATCGGATTCAACCGTCAATTAAGAATCGTTTTAAAACATTTCTGTATAACGCGTGATAATTACATACGTTTAAATGCTTGAAGAAGTAAATTTAAATTTCTCGTACATTCAGACAAATGAAAGAAGGCATTAATTGATTTAGGTATGTGACGAACTTATTTTCATCTAACTTTCAGTACACTATCATTTTCAGTGCTTTTCTCATCTATCTATCGATCATTCTATCTATCTATCTATCTATCTATCTATCTATCTATCTATCTATCTATCTATCTATCTATCTGTTTACAGCCATCTATATTTCAGTATACAATCTCTGCCGTTTTCCTCTCCTCTTGTATCTATCAAATATCTACCTAAATAAGGGATTGATAAATTCTCTATCTATCTTCACTGAACATTCTATCTAAGCTCTATTCTAAACATTAAATATGTTACGAAAAAAGAACTAAACAAAATGAACACAAAACGACCAGCTTTAAAAAAATGGACTCATAACAGAAAAAACCGAATGAAAAAAGAATATTATCAACAAATACTTTTTCACACCGAACCCAGTTCTGCTGAATCAGAATCAACGTTGAGTTTAAGCAATCGAATGAGTCAATTGGCGTAAAGTTCAATGCAGATTTAAATTTTTCCCACTTGTGACGAATGCAGCTATCGATTTTGTTGTTTGCATGCTAGTTAAGATTCGTGCCAGTCAGCTGTTGGCTCTCACGCTGGCCAATAGAATTTTCCTGCCTATTCGTGGCAGCCAGCTATTAGCGCTCACTCTAGCCAGAATAAAATTGCCGCAAACTACATGAAAACTTCCGTAGAAACATGAAAAAATCGATTATTTCCACTATCGATGGGAGTTGGGAAATGCGATATCGGTTTTAGCCTTCCCACTAACTTGGAGCACGTGCATGTTAATTTTGGTGCAAATCTGTCGAAAATGACGGCCTTGCATTCGTTAAACACACGCATTCTGCCTTATATATATATATATATATATATATATATATATATATATATATATATATATATATATATATATATACACCGTGTGTAACAGTCATATTGTTCAATTGTCAGGTTAAGCTCTAAATTGCTGTATCTTAGAAATGGTTAAAGGTATCTTACTGAATCCTCCGATGTTTTTAAAATACTATTGAGCTCTACTTTGAGAAATAATTATTTATAATTACTCTTCAACCTTAACAGAAAAATCGTGATGAAATCAATCATAAACGAAAATGACATCTCTTCATTAATTAATCATAGATAAAAATCGAAATTCCATGCAAGATTGAAATAATATATATATATATATATATATATATATATATATATATATATATATATATATATTATTCCAGGTTCATTTTCTAACTTATTCAAGATGGTTTTCGTCCTCGCTAACCTCATTTCTGTTCTGAAGCAACAAGATTCCTCATACGTTTCACGTACGATTTAAATTTTAAGGCTTTTTTTTTCACTGCTCTTTAAACTGTCATAGGTGAAACTCCTCTTTCACGTGCCAGACGTCTTTTGGATTCAGTTGGATCTTTTCTAATTGATCGCTTTATCTCTGAGTTGAAATAATGATCCCTCTTCCTGTTGTGACCTCCTGATCCAGTTTCCCTCTCTGTTGTTCTCTCTTTTTTAAACTTATTCTCCTTTCTCTTGATGCTTCCCGAATAGAATTAGAAGAGGGAATCCAAATTATGAATGTTGGTACCATTACTGAAGGCCTGAATGATTTTCCCTCTCACCTTGTTCAGTTAAGATAACAATGGCCTGACATAAAACGATTTTAACATGAATAACTCAAAAGATTTTTCAGTGATTCTTAAATGAAATCAAGAATTCTAAACGTCTTATCTAAAAACCTGGAAAAAATAAACTCAATTAATTTAGTGTTTTTTAGGTATTAAATATTTTATGGGATGGACAATTATGCTGTAACACGATTTGAAAAAGAATTACTGTTGCAACTCGTATATATATAATGAACAGTACTTCAGAATGTATATCGTCTGATGATTTGCCGTGAAATTAACGGTAAGTTAACGAGAGACACACACCATATTTTCTGAGAGAAAATATGTAAATGTTCGAAGATAATCGAAAACAAGGCCGTATAAATGCTGAAAATCAAGGATTTCTCAGCACCAGTTATAAACCACGTTTCCTGAAAAGGAAAAAGAAAGTTTCTTAAAGGATTTTTTTTTCTGTTCATCCATATTCAGGTACATCCGTTTTCAAAGGATTACATAAAACTCTTTGACTCTGTCTCGCAAAAAAAGACGTAACAAAACAATGAAAATCTTCCCAATCAAATGAGGCAAGGGATTTCTGAATCCTAATATAATTTCTCTTATTTATTCCTACCTCTGATAGAAACCTCTATCCCACCCTTGCAACAGCGGTGCGTCTGGTCCAGTGACCTGAATCTGCACTCAGTGGCTGAGAGGGCAATCAGGATCAGCCTTAATCCAAACATCGCCTCGGGAGTCTTTTTCTGCCAAAATCTTCTGCCGGAGTGGATGGCGACATCTATTATATTTATATCTCTTGATACTTCTCGGTCTCAGTGAAATTGTATGTATATCTATCGATATACTGTTCTCCTCGTACATACTTTAGTCCCGTAGACTCATCTGAGGGGTACCTGGGGACACCGCTCCCGACAACGCTAGGCGTTGCCGTTGTGGTTTGCATAGCAAGTGAAGTTTTACGGAGTGAAGTGGCTATCTCCATACACACACTTTTTGTACCATTTTTCTACATACAATACCCGGTTTCTCCAAGTGGTCCCCATATATGTGTTGACCTGGTTGGACACTGCTTAACTTCACTGATCAAACGTAAATCAATATTTCAGCGTGATTACCAACTGGACTGAAGAAAGCAACAAACGATTTGTGATTTTTTCGTCTTTTAACTCTCTCTCTCTCTCTCTCTCTCTCTCTCTCTCTCTCTTTCATTTTGTCTCTTTATTTGTTTTATTTATCCATACTTTATGCGTATGTCAAAATGTCTGTACCCTGGTTTTTGCCACGATGAACCTTTCTGTCTAGATATTTGCATATCATCAAATGGCATCTCATTTACCGTTAATATAACCCAATCTCGTTTCTTTTTGAATTCCGGTAATCTTCTTCACATCACCATGTAGATTTGTTTAGAGTTCAGCTGCTTAGATACAAAAGTAAAGTCTCATTTATCAGAAAGATTGCCTATTAACCTCAAAGTTTGCTTTGTTCAGCAAATGCATAATGTTAGATTAGAATCATATAGAGTGGACATTAATTTGAATTGAGTTATTTTCAATTGGCAGAAGCGTAACGTTTCAAATGTTAACAAATACTTGTTGTTTTTTTAAAATTTCCTGTATTCTCTTAAAGATACATTGATCTGAAATATTGCACTATAAATAAAACTGAATTTGTGTGTCGTTTAACTGATATCGGCACCGAAAATGGAGTCGAATCCGAAATCCGGTCTATAGCGTTAATGGTGGGTAAGGGCACCGCAGTAGGCGTGGTATCTTGGGCAAGATAGCTTGAGTTTCCACTCCACATGTGCTGAAGCCGCAGTAGACGTGGTATCTCGGGCAAGATAGTTTGAGTTTCCATCCCACATGTACTGAAGCCGCAGTAGAAGCGGTATCTTGACCAAGATAGCTTGAGTTTCCATCCCACATGTACTGAAGCCGCAGTAGAAGCGGTATCTTGACCAAGATAGCTTGAGTTTCCACCGGTTGCCACCCAGCTACATATACCCATAGCTAGATTCATACCTTCCCCAATGGTATTAGTGAATGTAATAAATCCGACTGGAATTCGAACTCGGTTCTCCAATTCCTCAGTCCGACCCGCTCTCCATTACTCCACCATGCCTATAGCGTTTAAATTCAAATAAATATCTTCTCGCTTATCAAATCTATACGCCATTTAGCAGCATAGCCTGGCGTCTCTACATTTGGGTGGTAACCCGTCTAAAAAAGAAAAAACCTGGCTTTCAAATTTTGAAGAAAACAACGGGGACATCTCCGCTATCTCACTAAAAATGTCAGCAGCGGACAGATAGTGAAAGACAAAGGAAGATGTGGAGTGTTGTGTCTCATACGCGATGAAGGTATATATTTTTTTTTAAAAATCGCTTACTTTTCTACTTTGTTCTAACTCCAAACCTCTGTCACAATTGCTAAACAAATGAAAACATTAAAAATAAATAAAGACGTTAAAGTTTATATAACAGTAATTGTTAATAGTAAATGGATTCTGTCAATTAATGGAGCATTTAAATAATTGTATTACACTAAGAATCGTTTCAGTGATAACAAAAAACATATTAGAAATGAATCAAAGAGAGTACTAACTGAACTTTTAGTCAGTTGTCATTTAATCAAGGAGGGAAGGTTATTAATAAAAAGGAAAAACAGAATGGTGGTATATAGTGATATTGAAAGGGTGTCCATGACTATTACATCAGTTAGGGCGTTCTCTTTCTTGCTATGAAAGTTAGTTCAATGTGCCCTGTTAGACAATCTTCCTTGCCAGAATCTATATTATGTCTTTATTAGTTTGCCATTTGTCTGTGAATTGAATACCGCTGTCACATATGGTCTGGTGCTTCCGCCATGCATCTAGAGGTTCTTGGCACAATAAAAGTATCTGCAACATCACCAGCCATCCCACCTGTCCAACCGCCGTAAGGTAGCTTTGCTCTGTCTTTTCTATGAATAGTTTCATGGAAGTTGTTGTGATGAGTCTTCCTCATTCTTACCTTGATTTTACGAATTTAACCGTGTTACTTGAAAATGAAGACAAAAAAAAATCAAATTATTAGTTATTTTCATACAGGTAACTATCGGCATTCAGTGACCAAATATCGATACTGCCATTTGAAACTTATAATATCATTCCCTTAAAACAATTATTCAGGAAAATAGGCTCCTCAAGTCCAGTAGCTGTTATCGCTCTTTCTATTACTGATGTGAGTTTCCTGCCTTACCTGATGTTTGAGATAACGTTGAAGGCCGATAACTTGATCCTTATTTTCCTTTAACGTTATATCTTCTATTTATTTTAGTTGTTGCTACTGGAAGTAGCAATAAATAAGGAAGTATTCTAACGATGTGGTTTTATTATTTGTTACATGTCTTTGTTTTGAGTTAAGTATTGTGAATTTAAAAGATTTGATGAAATAGTCTTTTCCTTTAACCTAGGAGATTGAAGCCATTTTAATCAACGATCTCTAAGAATTATTATATGCAGCTGATAGCTTAGGCGTTACTGAACAAGATGAACATCACGTATCATATCCAGTGCCTAGATGTAACAAAGCTATTTAAAATATGACACGAGTTCTTAGATTATTTTTAATTGTTCGACTAGTGAGAAACTCAAATTTGACACAAGTTTACTAAATGAGTTTGTTGTACGAAAGTAAGTGGTGTGTTTAAGAAGTGGCAATTTTGGGGATATGTAGGAAAGATAATGGCTGGTCCTAGATTTAAAGGGGTTAGTGATCAGGGAAGCATCCTGATGGGAGTTTGTGCCACAAAGTTGCCATTCTCGGGAAGATCATTTCCTTTTGTCACTTTCTCGTTACTACGTTACTAATGAAAAGCACGGTGGAGTAATGGATAGCGGCTTGGATTGAGGAATCGGAGAGCCGAGTTCGAATTCAAGTCGGATCCATTACATTCACTTACGTGTTAATACCCTTGGGAAAGGTGTGAAATCCTCTTTCTTCTCCCTCCAGCAGGACAGACTGGGTTCTATAGCCTTTGATGGCAACTGGTCTAGGAGAAGGAAAACTCTGAATTCAAACCTGCTCTTAGAGGAGGGTGAATGGAGTCTCTCTGAGCCTTGGTTGGCAATCCATTTAGTGTTGGTGTCACGATAAATACACCCTTGATAGCCCTAGCGAAGCATCAAGAATTCAGCTATTTGACAAGATTATGAACTCAAAATATTGGTGAGTTCAAGATTATGAAATCAAAATATTGGTGAGTTCAATCTCGGCTGAGGCCGCAAGATGATGATGATGATGACTAATGAAATATGAAGAGAATGGCGATATTTTGACTCGGTGTACATAGCGTGACGGTTTTTAGCTGCGAATTTCTGAACTTGTGGAACTAATGAATATAACTCCTCTGAAAATTTGCCATGAAAATACCGAGAGATATGGATAGGGTGGAATGCGATGATTTGTCTATAGGAAAAGGAATCGGACAGGGTACAAAAAATATATATTCTTAAGACCGAGAAGATGATCTTCAACTTTATCAAAACTTTTGATCTCTGTGAAGACTGGAAAGTTATTTACGTCAGATATAAGATTAAATTTGTTATTTAGTCGTAGTCTTATAAAAATGCCAAATAAAACAACTTCGGAATTAGGTTATTTATTTCGTCCCTCGCTTTTTAATTAGACAGCAAGGAATGACCTGAAAGTCAGGATAAAAAAAAAGGAATAAGTCGAAATAAAAACTTTAGTAGCAGGTTGTATCGTAATTAATCTATATGTAAATACTTGTTACATGCGGATTAATTATTATTAAAAACATATTCTTCATGCAGCAATCGAGCGAATTTATATCGGGACAATGCAAATAAATATTTATATATCTGAACAAATTGCTATTTGCTTCTCTTTTCTGTCATTCTTTTTATTTTGGCAAAGTTGCAAGTCTACCTTCTGACTTAGGTTTGATAAAGGGACTTACTCCGATAAAGTGCCCAAGGGATTGAGGCCTTGTGCTAAAGATACGTATAGATAAGCTCTTTTTATCATTCGATGTCTCTTTCTTTTCGTCTTGGTCAGATCTCTTTAATCCCAGTTCAGAATCAAAGTTCTTCTTTCTGTGAATATGGAACTATTATGGTTCTTTGATAAAACACATAAAATATTGAGGTAACATTATATTATTTTATGGACGGGCATATGTTGTTTTCTAACATTTTTGTTTTATAGTGCATTCTGTACTCTTTGGCTTTGAGTTAAGCAGACAACATGACGCGCATTGATAATGATTGAAACATTTGTACTTGATGTTTATTGTTCTTTAGAGAAGTCGCTTTTCCTAAGATATCTGCATTTTTTTTTTAAAGAAATCCCTCAATGTAACAGCAAAGAAATTCTAGTTGAGCAAAGACGATTCTCATTTAAATACTATAATTTCAATTGGCCATTCTTCGAAAGATGGTGGTTAACAAAATCCACACAGGAAAATACTGCTTTGATGTGTTCGATATTTTTTGGTTGCTTAAATCTTATTACCTTATACAATATTAAGGAATGTTTGGGAACGTTTACTGCAGAGGAATATAGATTTAAAAATGCCTTGTCAATAATTAGAATCTCTCATGTAGAATATATCCTCCTATATGTAGTACATGCTGGGCAATTTCCTCACACATATATAGGGTATTTAAGGCAACATGCTGTGTTTCTACTGCAGGATGCTGAGAGTACCATGGACAGAATATATGAACAACAATCTAGCCTTAATAAAAATAAATTGGAAGAAAATGTAATTTTATTTAAAATTAGAATTAGACAGTAAAAATATCTGGGACACGTCATTAGAAAAGACGCCTTAAAAAAGTAAAATTCCTATGATATACTGAAGACAGGAAGGGTAGAGTGAAACATCAAGTTAACTTGCTAATGAGCGAATATAAAGAACTGAGTCTAGTAGAGGTTGTATAGAGTGAAATATTTCTTAGAACTACAAAGGATAGGAAGTTGTAGAGTGCCATGAATGCCTAGACCCTAAAGTGAAATGGTACTAAAAAGGATTGTCAAAAAATAATTACTACTCTAGTTAATTCGAACCACACACGTTCCCTTACACTTAAAATATGGTTCTATTTTAACCTTTACTAAATTATTACCAGTGACATACACTGCGACTGGAATAATTGTTTATCTACTAATGGTATCAGTGTTTGGTATGTGCAACTGTCTAAAAAAGACTTAATTTAGAGTGCTGATTTTCTAGCACTCGGGCTTTCAAACCGTTTTCACTCGTGTTATTTAAAGTCTACAAGATTTTTATTGTTGTTAATATATATATATTTTCAAGAATGTCTTGTTGGTATTATCTTTTTTTAAAAACGTATTGCCATATTTTTTGCAAAATTATTATTGCTGGTAATTTTTATTTCAAAAATATATTACTAGTACTAATTTTAAAAAAAAATGTATTGCTGTTAATAATGTATTGCTGGTATTAATTTTTTCCAAAATGTATTGCTGGTATTACAACCTATATTTATACTTTCAAAGTGCCTTGACCCAAGTCCGATCGTTCACCATTTGTCCATAGCTGGGACCCTAACCGTTGCTACCACCCGAGGTTAGGTTAGATCTGTGAATGCCAGCAATTTTAAGGTAGTTCCATACTCCTCAAAATCCCTTGATCAGATGTGGTTTATCGTCATATCAAGAACGCCTCATACGGGATGGAAGGGATTACTCCTCTACTGACGTCCAATCCACGTATTCTGGAGCCCCATCAACAGGGCATGATACACTGTTATGAGATGGATGTTATTAACTCTATCCAACATTAAGTCAATTCTAGGAACCATTTGAATGACACACACACACACACGCACACACACACACATATATATATATATAATTTTTAGCTCGCACTAATATCGTACATTTGCTTTTAAACATACGTATTGTTAAAATATCTTATTTGAAAGAGCAAAATATTTTACGCGTATTTTTTTACTGAGATGAGTATTATTACGCCATTGGACACCAAATAATCTTTGGTCATAGTCATTTTTAAAATTGGACACCAAATAATCTTTGGTCATAGTCATTTTTAAAATTGGACACCAACTAATCTTTGGTCATAGTCATTTTTAAAATTGTTTTGAAGATATCAGGATTTATGTGAAAGTGTTTGTTTTTTTTTGTGTGTGTGGTAAATTGATAATTTCATGCAGAAAGGATATTGTATATTTATATTGAGTAAAAAACAGAATGGTCGCAAATCATAAAGAATATTCGAAGTGCTGATAGGACTAGACTTAATCCAGCACTCACTGTTTATCTATTACGTATCAGTACTGTTTATGCGTACCTCGTTTACAGAACGTCTGTTCTTCAAAGTCAATGAAGACCTATCCACTTGGAAGTCTGACAATGTACGCATTGCTTAGCATTGAAATCCTGGCATTTGACGTTTTAGTTCATTGAGGTAAAAAAGGAATTATATCCAAAGATAATTTGAATTCATTATTGCTTTTGATTAGTAACACGATTAATTCATTCATATCCACATGGTGTCAGTTTAAACTATTGATGTCCCTTTCTGGTATATTTTCTGAAGAATATTTATGGACTATAATATTTAATAGTGGCAACTGAAATACACGTGAAAATGTTTGAAGTTGTATTTTAACATCAAGAAAATACGAACTTTAACGAAAATAGTCATAAGTCATTCTCATATCATTCTCTGGTCAAATCATACCCACGTCAGTTTAAATTGAGACCGTTTTTTTTTCATATATATATATATATATGAACTATAATTATAAACTTATAAATTTTTAAAAAGTTAAAATATCACTGAAGTATATTGGCAAATTTGCAAGTATTTAAGAGAAATTTATGAATATAAGAAAAAGGTGTCAGTTTGAATCGACGTCAGGAGAGAACGGGGTAATAATATTGTATCATAATTCATATTTTGTTTCATTGTGGGTGTTGTTTGCTTGTTTTTTTTTTATTCTGCTTATATTCTTCAGTTTTTCAAAATGAAATGATTTTTTTTTTATCCATTCATCTTATAAAATATCATACGTAAATCTCCCAGTTTGATCTTGCATGTTTGAACTTTTCAGATACTGAAACTTCCCAAGTATTACTGAGCTTCCAGATACTTCTGTCGTAGGCGGCTATTTACCGACTTTCCACTGACATTATAACCGACTTCACATTTCGCCGATGAAAACATTTATGGAATCGATATCAAAAAGGAACAAATACTTTTTGCCTCAATTTCTGGGGGGTGGGGAGGCGCTATATTTATTTATATAACAGACAGCCTTCATCCTTGTCGTAATGATCATAACGTTTTATCCGATGTTCTCTTCGGCCTTCTGCGCATGTCTGTGTAACCTTTCTAGAACAAGAGAGATTAGAAGATTTATTTCGTTCAAGATTATTATAATTATCATTTGTATATCAATTCTGGAAGCTTACCTTTTTTCATGGTTATTTTTATAGCATTTACGAAGAGGTGTATATACGAATCTCCAGTAATAATTGAAATATTTTTTTCCTGAAAACGAACCAGTGAATAAAGGTTGTAATCTTTTACGTTGCAGAGATTTCAACTTTAACACTTTGAAGCTACCTTAAATAAAATAAATTATTGAAATCTAATTAACATTTATTCTTCTATGTGCTGCGTCCTTTCGGGGGGGGGGTTAGCAATCATGTCTCTCTACGGCTTCTTGTCCTTTGCAGCTCTTAATTATTTTTGTTCTTTTTGTTATGCCTCCTAAAACTTGCTATCTATTTACTCAAGCCCGCTGGGTATGTTATGTGTTGTTGTAAGCGATCTGGGATTGCAAAGGAACTGTTTGTCGCAGATTATTTCCACGTCGCCGAGAATAAATCACTAAGTTCAGACTCGAACATCGGGGACAGAAAGAAAATGCCAAGTACTATTTCACAAATCACAATGCACGCAACCAGCCAGAAAAATTGCTCCCTCGGCCGCCATTTTTTTTTTCTTTTTTTGAGGAATACCAACTGCTTTTATCGCCGAACATTTTTTTCTTTCCATTCGACGACAGCTGGGAGAGGATGTTCAGTAATTTGCATATCAACATACTTTTATAGCGACTCCTGCGACGGACTTGTTTTTTTTTTTTATTCCAATATTCCATTTTCAGCATGTCATGTGGAATACGTGCCGTTTTGTTCGGTAAGTAATTTTCTTTTTCGCCATAGTCGTAGAATACACGCGACGCGCTGTCGCTTAGTTTGACGAAGTAAGTTGCCGTTTTCTTCCCTATAGTTGTTTTCCTTGGGCACCTCGGCGTGGTGTAATGGTTAACAAGCTTGTCTCGCTAAATCACTTACAACTCCGAAGTGAGTTCGATCCTCACTAGATACCGCATACTTGTGCCACATCTAAGCTATGCTTGAAAATAACTATAGTTGTTGTCCTCTGTTCAACTTCCCTTCAATCTATCCTGTGAGTATCAATTTTTCCAAACCCTCTTTCATCGTTATATGCTACATGACGCTTTTAGGTATTCTTCTGTGTGCAAAGATCTGTCAAGACGTAGATCATTGTGGTATTTACCACGGGGTCAGGATGTGACACAAGGTCGGTTTAGCATGGGAGACCCGAGCGTTTCCACTCTAGGGCCACTGGTCCAAAACTGGTCATAGCATGTCCAAGCTGGTCAGAGCTTAGTCAAAGCTGGTTATGGCTTGTCCTAGCTGGTCCAGACCGGTCCAAGCTAGTCGTAGCCGTGATCGAATCTCAGCCAAAGGCCGAGAAAGGATCCAAATTTGTCAAAAGGCGAAATCCGCCAAGTGTTCATTGTAGCACTCTACAATCTTCTGTCCTCTGTCACTAACGTAACATATTTTGAAATTAACAGATTTGATGAAACATTTTTATGCTATTTTATCGAAACTAGGTATTTTTGTGCATGAGTATAAATTTAAATTTAACAACGCAGAAAACAATCCAGGTAGAGCACTATGTTTCTTTAGGAACATTAATATTTGAATTTTATTGATGGTATTATTCTTTTATTAGAAAACTTATTGTCAACTAATATAATCGTTAAGTTGCATCTTTCTTTTGTTGCATATTATTGTTTTCGTTGCCACAGTTCACCGTTTCCCCAGATCCTAATTCAAGAAAAAGAGTCAACTGGTGGACATCGTCAGACTTCCGGAGTTATCAGTTCGACCAGTGCTGAAATCTTACTTAACAGTAGTTTTTACACACTGCTCTATAAAGCCACTCTGTGTAAAAGAGAGGAAATTCTACTAAAAATCAAAGTTTAAGAAAGACTGGTAAATATTTATAATTGTTTTCTTTATTTTGGAAATATTACCCAGTTATTTTTCGCAGAAAAATAAAATTAATTTATTTCCTTTCTAAAAACTTACAGTAAATTGCCGATGTCATTGCTACGCTTACATTTTTTTTTGAGAGAGAGTTAATCCGCCTCATACCACGAATATGATTAAATTTGTTAAATTCTCTTTAAAATATATACATTTTCTCATTTTTCGTTACAGATATCTTTCTTTCAAATGAAAGATTTTTTGTTCACAGCAAATAAACTCTTTCAAAGAATATGGCGTAGCGTTGACATTAATAATGTAAGTACACTTCTCTAAAACATATTAGGAATCAATATTTTCGTAAATTGATTTAATAACAGATTAAATAAGTAAAGAATGATTTATTTAGATCTAATTTTTTATGATTATCATGAAGATATTACATGCAATAATTGTCATGAATGTGTCACGGAAATATATTTATTTTCTTTGAATACATGAAAATCGAAAACAATTTTTTTAAGAGAATGTTTTCGTTGTTCCACACTTGTAATAAAACAGTTTTTTTCCTTGATATGCTGCGTTCCCTTAATAAATGAATAAGAACAGGACACCACATCTTCCGAATTTCTTGCTCTCAGGAATTCTTTTCTGTTCTACAAACCGTCTTTATACTTGTCCGGCAGTACGTTTTCAATAAACTCGCCAACTTAGAATTCAATGAATGCAAGATAGTTCCTTATAATAAATATTGCCATTGTCATTGATAATAATGCTCCAGCTACTGATTCTCTGATACGTATACTGTTCTGTCACCTTGGTAGTAAGACCTTCTCCCGAAGTAAAGGCACTTTCACTTTAGGGTAGAGAAGTCAATGAATAGATGCCTCACCAGAAACAGGAAGAAAGCTAGAGTCATGTCATCCCTCCAACATATCGCCTCCTACCTCATCAGATTCTAATCCCCTGGTCGTCGAAAAGCAGACCAACCATCGGTTTTAAAATACAAAGCAATCGTGTTTGATGGATATCATCAATCTAAGCAACCGGGTCTGCGGATGAAGTCGCTTCCGAAGCCGGAGTGAACCACTCCTCATTGATGGTGGTGGGTCATTAAATATTATTTGTGGTAAGAATAATACTAAATCTTTCCTGATATATGAAATCTTAACGCATATATATCGAAAATGTATTGGAAAATATTTGATTTTTTTTTAATTCTATATTTACTAAGCTAATTTAGCGCATAGCCACGCACATTGTACTGAGCCACCGTCATTTCCTTCATTGGCGTGGTCTAATTACTATTAGAACCCCTTTTTTTTCACGTAACGATACGTTGTGGAACAGACTTCCCATATTAAACTTTACAAACTTAAAAATTCAAGTCTACATTTAACCGTAATCTTCCCCACATATCCCAATAAACTCTTACCATTTACTCTGTTAGCCTCAATCTTGAGAACCTCACGGGACTTTTACGAGTGACTACAATTTAAAAACCAGGAAAATGTAAAAATAAAGCAATTACATTGCGGAATTAATCATCAAACTCAGTATTATATGTTAGATTCTTCGCTAACAACTTGTAAAATCACAAATCAGACATGTATCTCTGTAATAAACTATCTTTTGGAATAATATGATTTTAAACATCCTACGGTATGTTTGTTTTCTGGTCTTTTTCCTTTTAATCTTTAATTAAAAACCATGACTAAAATAACAGATTTGCTTGATAATTGTCTAAGCGCATTTAAAAAAAAATATATATAAAAACAAAAAAAGACAAATTAATCAAGTCCTCTCGCAGAATCCAGAAATACCTTAATCTTTGTTTAAATTTATTTGGTTTCATATGTTTTTCGGTACCTTTCTCCTATCGAGTTGAAATAGCAATTTCGAGACGAGGCGCATGCGTAGTGAAGGCTTACAGGAACGAGGCGCATGCGTAGTGAAGGATTGCAGAAATAACTATAATATGCGTCAGCAGTGTAACATGGTTATCTCCGAGGGAAGCCGTATCCGGCGCTACCCACGCCTTCCAAAATGCTTCCATAGTTTACATTAAACAGAGTTGATGGTATGTTATTTGTATGTTATTTTCTAGATGAACTAAGATTTTCTCGTATATTTTCCTAGTTGGGAGATATGAAAGTTGACTTTAGATTTAAATCTGATGCACCAAAAAAAAAAAAATCGTCTCATTATGTAAATCTAAATGGTTAAGTCAAGTTCTGCAGTATTCTATAGTATTTTTTTTTTTAAACTTCTACGTACCCTTCATGATCGCCAACGTCCTCAAGCGACACGGTATATAGAAGGAGAGGAATAGGAAAGAGAAGAGAAATAGAAAGGAGGAGAGAGAAGAAGAAAAGAAGAGGAAGAGAAGAAGAAGAGGAGTGAGAAGAAGAAGAGGAGGGAGAGGAAGAACATGAAAAGAAGACTCGAATGAAAAAGAGAAAGAAATGAAAAAGTCTATGAATTTCTGGGATGAAGTTCGTAAATAAGTTTAATGCCAAATTTTCTTGCTTGGAATCATGGCCAAAGTCATGTTCATCAGAGCATTATGAAGTATTCCTGGCATTTGTCGAAGTAGATTTTAATTTTAATGGTTTTCCTTTCTTTTGTCTTAGGATTGGATTAGTTTTTTTTTTTTAAATCTTATAAAACTTATATCATCATCATATAATTTTATAATAAGGTCTTCAATTCACTGACTTATGATACATATTAATTTCTGAGTATACCTTTATATAAATAATAATAATAATAATAATGTACTAAGTTTGTTTGTCATTGATTTTCAGTCATGTTGTCTGTCAGTCCGCTGAACATGTAAACCTGCTGAGGAGGCTTCGATCAGTGCGACAGTTATTGCTGCTAGTTACTGAGAGTTTAAGTAGTCTGAAGCTTTTCTGAAGTGAAGTTTCAAGATCCAGACCAAACAAGTTTTCAATTCAGAATTGTCATTTTCTTACAGAGAACCATAGCTAGAACCCGCTGTCTACACATCCCTGCTATTTAAACAATTGTAAGGTCGGAAAAAGATGGACAGATACGTTTCCCAAGGGCATTTATCTAAAAGTAACCTGAATAGATTCGGCAGGAATTTGAACTAGATTCTTCGATCCCATTTTCCACGCCGATAACAACTACCCTATGTCTACAAACTCTGTAGAATATTGTTGATCGTAGGGATTTTAATTTTGCATGTGCATATGAGAGTACATAAAAAATGACCAATGATCAAATGAAAAAAAATCAACTTTGTATAATCCAGAAGAAAGAATGAAAATGTATTAGATTATTTCAAATTGAATGGAACAATAAGTGTGAAGAAACGCAATAAGATAACGAGTCTAGGAGTCTAAAAGAAAGACAATTCAGAAATAAAACCAGACTGGAATGGATTAATAGCTGTCAGCCTATCTTGGCAAAGACACACTACTGATACTACACCTTCAATACGTATGATGTCCCTATGAATCTAATGAATTACAGGGCCCATTAAGGTCATTGATTGGAAGACAATGGTACATATTCCAAATATTAGATAAAATAAAGTATGAAAACTATACCTCCTGTACTGACAGATATTATCTTGTACCAAATTAAGGTGCCGTTTGGAATATTCATGCCCTGTGGAATTATTCAACTGATAATATAAGAGTATGTGATTAATAATATATACCAAAATAAACGTTCCGCAGGAGGATTATTTGAAATGCTTCGTGGCAGGGGATGGGTAATTGAAGTGAATTATTTAAGGATTTAATCATAAGGGGCACTTGTATTTGGTACACAAATGTGTACGTAATGATGTATCTGGTATACTGTGATAACACACATGCTAAGATATATACCAAATATAATGAATTTCTACAGAAGGATATTGAGAAAACCATGGGCAGAAGATGTGAGTAGAACGGATGTGTTAAAGAAACCGGAAACAATGCACGCCAATGCATAGATCCAGGAAGAGTCAATTACAATTTCTAGGCCACATAATGACGAAAGTGAACTTGGCGAGATCAACACGGGTACAATGAAAACAAGAGGAACAGAAGGAAACACAGGAACTTAACAAACCAGAGTCAATTAATTACTGAGCATAGACTGGGAGGAATAATGAGAAGGCAATCATTAACAAGAAGTACAATGGAACCAAAGTTAGGGACGGCCACGGAATATAATAGAAGCTAAACTGTAAACGGAAGATTGTGAAGAATTCCGGTATAGATATTAGCATTCTTGGATAAATTAAAGTGTGAAATGAAATAAGATATTGTATTTATGTTGTATATTCTTGTAAATTATTGTATGTATATTCTATTTGTTCCGAGTACTTTCGACACAACATAATGTCACCATCAGAGTATTTAGTGTTCATGGTTGAAGGACAAAATTTGTTTTGGTCATACGGAGATTACCATTTTAAAACGGTGTCTGTCAACCAGCCATGAAACAGAGTTCGTGACTCACCATATAAATATGGTAATCTTCAGATGACCACAACCTTTTGTAAATGGGACAAAGGAAGTAGTTGAATATTTACGTATATATTTTGAAATTTTAGATCAAAGACTGAGGAGTGAAGTTTTTGTATTTTGACAAATTAAAAACATTGGATGAAGAGACAGTTGAAATGTAAGCATGCATTTAATACTAATGAACCGTTTCAAATCTGTCTAAATCAATAGGTGGAAAATATTCGCAGATGTTTCAAATACGACGTGAAATGAGGAGAAATAATGATGAGGATGTAAGAGTATATATTAGATATGTTGTTTGATGAAAAATCTCAAAATCCAGTGTATTGGAATATAAGAGGATGTGTATGATATTTTTTTTTATTACATTATCAATTTCATTGCCTCCATCTCACCGCCTAAGGAGTGAAATTTGACGGAACAATCGCTAACATTATGTCCAGAAATAAATTAATGGCTACAAACCAATTTCATTGGGATATTTCCTTAATACCTTTCCCAGTTATATACCGGCTATGTAAGTTAATTTCAATAAATAAGGTCATATATTACTGCTGGAAATTTCCTTGTGGTTTAAAACACAATACAGATGACCAACGCGAGAAAACTTATCAAGATCGAAAAATTAAGAAATATATAAGAATTAAGAATCATCTGCTAATAAATATAAATATATTCAATATATAAAGTTAAAATAGAAAAAAAATCACGTCAACTGTACAATCAAAACTCTATCAGAAAATAGAACACGTTCTTGTTTACGTGATATTAAAGTGCTGTTTTACACAAGTCTATTTTGCACAAATTTGAACACTTCTGCAGAATTCTATCTTTGATTCTTAGGATTTACTTAGTGTTGGTGCTGATTATGGGTAAAATGTGGAGTTCTAAAGTAGCGTTTAAAGAACGCAACTTAATAATCTTACCAATTCTGAAGATTTCATTGTGATAAGAACTGCATTAAATATTCTTAAAAAATTTTCTAAACAATGGTAAATTTGCATATAAAATCTAAACATAAAACATACAAACAGATAAAGAATATTATAGAACAATGACGATTTATTTAGAAAAAAATAAACTTGCATCATCTGAAATTATTCAAGAAAGACATTCAGTTATATGTATGGTTGATTTGTAGAAGAAAATGTAATAATCTCCTAAGAAATATGGCGACATTTCAATGCAAATAAATATTACTTGTCCGTCTACGACATTGTTTCTTAATTCATCACGATGGCAAGCCGTAGTAAAATTGATGAATCGTTTAGGCGTCCGGTTGTCGCGATAAATACACAACGGATGTAAACTTCTGCTACTGCAAAAGAAGGGAATAAATAAGCTTGTAATTAACGGTTTATGCTGACACTAGATCCTTAAATCACTAAACACAATTGTACAAGCAAAATGTAAAACGAGGACCTCTCGGCAGAATCGGTCAATTCAAAGTCTCTTCATAGAGGGCCATTTTGATACGGTAGAGGTCATTACGCATCGGGTAACAGAATACTATTGTATGAAATCGTCTCTGTAGACGTTATTATGTGAAATTTGTGAAGCAGGGTTTTATATACCTTCTCCGTTGTCAAACTGAATATCAGCAATGGGAACCAAGAAATTAAGCTCTTTTTGTAAACGAATTCATAGCCTTGACCAATTAAAATTGAGAAAGACTATTCAACATTAAAAAGTAGAATCAATTACTTTTGATACGGGCCACCGAAAAGCAGACTTCAGTTGAAATATTTTATTCCGTTGTAATCAGCAGAGACGTTCAAATCCAACGTACGTACCATTGATTAGATTAATTTCACAATGACGTCAGCAAAAATATCAAAGAAGTTAGCTTGAACATAAGATATAAGACCAAAAAATTTATTCGCAAAGAGGCCTTGAGGGAAATGTCTATACTGCCATGAAAATATTTGTAGAAATATTCATTTTTAAAGAAGCAAAATATTTTTCAATTACAATTAGATGTTAGTAAGATTATGGGAAGCCGGTCATTTCTTTCAGGGGCTTTTCAGCCTGTTTTTTTTTTTTTTTTTTTTTCAGAAAAGCTCAGTTTTCCTGAGGCTGTGGATTTCTTAACCACCTTGCGATGTGTTTTCTAAGGCAACTGTTCATATCAGAGCGGTTTTCATTCCTTATCCGTGTCAAGAACTGCTTCCGAAAAGCGTATACTAGTAATCCAATCTTGCAAAGCTGGTATTTACCGACTGAAATAAGATTTATAACACGACTTTTATAAATGAGAAATTTAGGTAAACAAGAAGACAAAACACACTGAAAATATAACGCACAAACAAAAGATATGCATATATATGTATATATATGTGTGCGTGTGTGTGTATGTACACATATATATTATATATATGTCACACTCGAAGTAAATAGATACACACACACATATATATATATATATATATATAAATTGTGCAGATTATATCATGCCGGAAGATTTTATTTTTAGATTGTAAGAATGATTTTTTTTTCCCAAAGTATATAACGAACCTGCGTGAAGTGGAAAACGGATTGTTCCAGATATTATTCATTATACAACCTTACAGCACACTACAGCGTAGACGTTACTTAACTTAAATGATCGTACGGAAACCGGTGTTTTCAACGTGATATAGCTCTAAGATTGTTAAAATATTATATATATATATATATATATATATATATATATATATATATATATATAAATCATAAAAGAAACAATTCACAGCTCGGAGCTATTTAATGATTAAAAGATCAATCTAAATGGTAACACCTAGGCAAGAATAAACACCTGTCATGTATGTGCCCTATTAGTTTTGCTCAATTGAAAAGTGTGCGAGCTCTGAGAAAAGCTGGTATGACCTACATTGTTTAACACATTTGAATATAAATACCAGGAGATAACAGCTAAAATTTTGAAAACTTGTCTCACATTCATCTTTTGTCTTCAATTCAAATGTATTCAGTCAACAACAAATACAATGGAAATGACCTTGCGATTCCAACATTTTCGGAGGATTATATATATATATATATATATATATATATATATATATATATATATATATATGCATGCGTGTGTGTCTGTGTGTACATATGAAATTGAAAACTGTAAAACAAAATCTGAGCTCGTGGAACTAAACTACGAACCCATCCTATAATCCGCCGTGGTAATAGCGATAGAGCAGAGACAGCCGGGACGTTTTTCACCTATGGTTGCAAGGGGCAATTTTGTACACTTCTATAGACAACAAAGGAGCTGCAATCTGAAAACTTAACGTACGAAGTAAAGCAGTATTATTGACTGTCCCTGCTGACTTTCATCAAAATTTCTTGAATATTTACGTTTAAAACAACAACAAAAAAGCATCAGTTATATGTTTGACAAGACCTATCCCCGGAAGTATTACACAATTAAGACCAGTAAAATGTAAAGTCTCTGGTGGAAAAGAAGTACAAAAATAAGGTTTTATTGATGGAAACATTAACTACATGTCGGTGGATACCATGAATGTTTGGTGTGTTAGATGGCAACATATGGAAGGTATTACATTCCGAGCAGCTTTCGGGTATATTATGTGGCATTCAATAATATCTGATATATATATATATATAGAGAGAGAGAGAGAGAGATAAAAAAGATATATATATATACACGCACATATATAGATTAATAGATAGACATGTTGTTATAAATACATGACTGCGTTATATTAATTGAAAAGTTTCAGTGACAAAGCAACAGCCATTAACAAGTGAATCAATTAAATCGTATAAATCTATAATTATAATACAATACAATCGAATGCATTTTCTGTTAAATATTTTAAAATTTGTAATATTGAGGAAAGCTTCCTATAACAATAACTGGTTCCTTTCAACTTTCTTTACTCATATTTCTTACACATGTAAGGCAATATACTGAGTTCTATCGTGGAATAATTTCAAAGTTACCTCTAACCTTGGATAGCCCTGCTACAGTGTATAAAATATCCACAGAAATAAATAATACTTATATATATATATGTAAGAAAAACAGACCCCCTTTAAGGCCCCATTGTAATAGTTTATTTCACCAGAAAACTTTTAAAGGACGCAGGTTCATCAATCACTTTCAAAGGTGAAACGTATTTTACCTTTGAAATCGATGTCTGAGTGTCCAGGCCACTTTAAAAGGTCTCTGGTGAAATAAACTATTACAATGAAGCCTTACAGTGGTCTTTTTTTTCTTTAAATTATTAGATCTGAATTTACATAGAGCTCTCAGGATTTCATCCTCCTTGGGACTACCAATACGGATTACCATGTTTTTCGTTACTTAATTATATATATATATATATATATATATATATGTAAGGCTCCATGTAAGGCTCCATTATATGTGTACACGTATATATGTATATATATATATATATATATATATAATGTGTGCGTGTGTGTGTATTGCTTTTCTTGTTATTCCCTGCATTATATTGAATCTTAGAAACGGTAAATCGATATCTAAATTAATCCACCTGTATGATTTCTTTCGCCTCAGATTTTTTAACTCTTCTATGGAATTTCCACGTCAACATTTTCTGGGAGGATCTCCTTTTTAAACGCGGTATCTATCTCGTCATGCAAATAACATTACATTCTGCTAATACTATATTTTCTTTTCACTATTTTTTCTCTCTTACGTATTCTATGTGTCATAACATATTCAGCAGACCACACTTCGAAATCTTCTTAAAATTTCTTTTGCATTCCTGTATATTTTCTCAGAAAATATATTCCGATGCTGCCATATTTCTGCTTATTCTGGAGTAGCCAAGTATTCCTTTTAGACACTTTTTTTTAACCACAGAAAAGAACATATCTAGAAGCAGCGAAGTGAGTAACTTTTAAAAGTGTTTGTAACTATAGTCATTCATCTGAATTCCGATTTCGTAAAACTCATTTTTTTAATGAAGCTAATGCCTCAGGCAGTGTTCTCTTATTTGAAGCCTTTTCTGTTCAGTGTCATACGTGGTAGCAGAATATCTTCATATGGAATCATTGAAACGTGTATTGGGTCTGATTACATCGCATCCGTACATATAATGAATAGCTCGACTCCAGCACCCTTTACGCTCTCTACCATCGCAACCCACATTGAATTTTTATGCCATCGGTGTGCCATGAAGCAATGCACATAGCGAGAATATGGTCAACTAATATCTTATAATTGTGCTATCTACTAAGTAGGGACAACAGAATTACAACAGTATCCTTTCCTATATTTCAAACGATAGGGAGTTACTTTCTTCCTAAATGCACCATTTTTCTCGTAATTTTCTTAAAGAGATATCGACGAAATTAGGTCATTGGAAAGCATGTGATTTTAGTGTTTTTAATCTTTATATTTTTTATAAATATAAAAGTATTTTACAAACATTGGCATACCATATGTTTTATTTATCAGATATAGAACGTAATTAGCATATTTAAAATCCTTGGACGTTTTAACATTTTAATTTCTTCTCCGATAAAATAAGATATTTTAATTTTTCTACGATAAAATAATATATTTTTACCTTACTGATAGTAACAACAATAGAAGACAAAGGGACCATTCAAGGTAGAGGTTTATTATCTCACTATCTTGTGATTGTTATAAAGGAGGGGGAAGGAGGGAGAAAGAAATGCAGATTATTAAGATATATAGAATAGATATCAGTTAACTCTGGACGTGTAAATGCTAAGTCTGTAGTTGTCAGGGATACATCCTCTTGGGAGTTTATTCCACAATGTAACACTTCTGTAGAAAAAGCTGTCTGCATATAACTTTTTCCATATCAAAAGGAAACGAAGAGAAATGGCACGATCTGTGATCGTGATGCTGGGTTAGATATGTCAAAGTCAGAGCTTGTGGAACTAAACTACGAACCCATCCGATAATCTGCCGTGGTAATAGCGATAGAGCAGTAACAGCCGGGCGTTTTTCCCCTATGGTTGCAAGGGGGAATTTGTTAAACAAAAAATGAGAATAGGAAATAAAGAACGTAATTAGCAAATTAAAATCCCATGATTTGGACGTTTTATTCATTATTTTATCTTCCTATATTTTATATGATATTTTTCTTCTCATCAATAGCATAGCATTTATAAATGAGTGATTAATTCATAAACTAGCTGTTGAGGGGTCCACCCTTTTTTGCACAAATGGACTCACCCAGGGTATACATATACTACTGCTAGCGAATACCCCGAGAGAGCGAACGAGATCCAAGTACGAAAGTGGGAAGGACGAGTAGAACGAAGAACGAGCAAGATTCACATTAAGCAAGCACGTAGACTCAGTAAGAAGTCATACAGTTATACGTCGATACCAAAGACTATATATATATATATATATATATATATATATATATATATATATATATATATGTTCTGCTACTAACCTGCATTCCTGGAACTACTAACCTGCATTACAAGTTTGTATTATTACATTTAATACATTATTTTCCCATATACCTTCTTGGCGTTTGTTATTTATTGGTACCGGATTTCATCCCGGAATCCCCAATACTAGCATATTTGAAAACTGACGAATTTTATTAATATTTTATATTTATATTAATATAAAAAGAATTTACCTAACAATGATTAAGATTTTATAAAGGTCATTGTGGTGAAAAGCAGACCTAATTTTCTCTTCCGCGGACGTTTCAGCGCTAAAAGAAGTATTCGTGTTTAAATTACAGTGACTAAAACTTACACGCTATTATGTTTATTTTTACAAATATATTGAAGAAAATATTTTAAAATTTGTAAATTTTACGTTTTTAATACTTTATTCTTCGATTACTATAAAAACAATAACGAAATAATAATATGGCTCTCTTTAAAAAATATAATTAACATATATGGACATTATTTACATTATTCGGACTATTGTCCCCATCTTTGTCGCCATATTTGTTATTTACTAGCAGCATGGCCCAGCGGTGCCCGTGCTTGATTCAAAAATTCAAAATTAAAAAAATTCAGGCTCATTTATTACAGTGCAACTGAGTTTGTAATGTTAAATGATTTTGGCTGCACACTTTATTCAAAGTCAATGGGGCATTTATAAAGTGACAGACATATCAAAACTTTCTATCAAAACTAACAAATTAAAATATCTTTTTTTACCAAATAGCATATATAAACTCATTTATTCCAGTTCTAGCAGCATGACCCGGCGTTGCCCGTGCTTGATTCAAAAACCGTACGACTCATACAGCAATCGCTATCACTTGACTTAAAATATTTTTGCCCTTCCTTGCCTTTAAAGGAGTGCCCTTTGCCGTGCTGATGTTGCTACATGCCTTACTTCTTGACTATCTCACACTGCGAAAAAATTTTCTAAGCTCTATATTAAACATTAAATCTGTTACGAAAAAAGAACTAAACAAAATGAATACAAAACGATCAGCTTTAAAACAAAGACACGTAACTGGAAAAACCGAATGAAAAAAGAATGTTAACAAATACTTTTTCACACCCAACCCAGTTCTGCGGAATCAGAATCAACGTTGAGTTTAAGCAAGCGAATGAGCCAATTGGAGTAAAGTGCCATGCAGATTTAAATTTTTCCCACTTGTGACGAATTCAGCTATCGATTTTTTTTTTTTGCATGCTAGTTAACATTCGTGGCAGCCAACTATTGGCTCTCACTCTGGCCAGTACAAAATCGCCGCAAACTACATGGAAACTGCCGTAGAAGCATGAAAAAATCGATTATTTCCACTATCGATCGTAGTTGGGAAATGCAAAGTCGGCCTTGGCCTTCCCGCTAACTTGGAGTATGTGCATGTAAATTTTGGTGCAAATCCGTCGAAAATGCCTTTAATATACAGAGATGAGGACAATAGTCCGAATAATGTAAATAATATACATAATACCTCATCTCAGAAATATAGACAGATACCATATATGTACTTATGCGATTTTGACGTTTATTAATATATCATTTTTCACTTAATATAATAAAAATGTATAACCAACAGTATAGTGACAATAACTGACTCAGTCAACAAGAAGTTTTTACATTTTTTTTTCTTTTTAACTCTCGTAGAGGACATTACAATAACGACACAAAGTATTTCCGTTACTCCAAGCATTATCCAATACGGCTTCTTTTTTTCTCTCTTTATCACAATATTTCAACGCATATGTTACTTAGTCCTCCATATAATGTTCTCGGAGCTAGTGGTCTCTACATAGGTATATGCAAATATACAAGACATGACTTCGCCGGAAATTATGGAATCTACAAACTTTCATTGATTACAACAATTCTGCATCCTGACCAAAAAAAAAAAAATATTTATTTCTGAATATTAAACCAATAAAATAAGTTTAAAGAATTGGCTGATTTGGTGCTGAATATATATAAAAACGTTGCATAATTCATAATATGTAAATAAGACGCACTATTTTTTTACGAAAAATATCTTTTAAAATTCGCCTGCGTCTTATATGCCATATGTAGGTTTACTAATTTTATTAATTACTATTTTTCCTTGATTGGCCTGCTGAATTTTGGGTACGTCTTATACACTGGCACATACTGTAGTTTTTTTTTTTTTACGAGATTATTATATACTACGATTATTAATAATTAAGAGTTTTAATATGTTGGTATTTAGAATATTTGATCTATCTACGATATCTTCAAAGAATTTCAAATTGTGGATTTCTATAAATGTTTTGTATTTTAATATATTAATTTGAGTTGATATTTGGGAAATTTTATGTATCTACGATAACTTGAGAGGATTTCAAATTGTAAATTTCTATAACAGTTTTGAATTTTGAAATATTTAATTGAGAAAAACATACCAAAAGCCAAGTAATGCGTACCAATCAATAAAACAATATACAACCCATTATAAAATGAAATAAATCATGATTTATATAAATGAACTGTCTGTTCTTTTACAATGAAGTTCATACTGTACAAATTCTTAGAACTACTCCAGGCAGAGTGTTCAATTGCAATAGCCATACCTTCTGCCGTTATGTGTGGAAGATAGCGGTTAACATTAGGCTTAAAGAGATTAAGATTATAGTGATCGGTGAAGTATCCACTTAGGAGTCGGTTACAAAGAGCAGCAGTTCATTGAAAGAAGCTGTGAACCTCAACTGGAAATATGAAAGGGAATGAGGATAGTACGCTGCATTATGTGTGGTGTGGTGCGTCTTAACCGTGAACGTAAGAACTTGCGAAACTAATGAATGAAGTTGCTCTGAACACTTTCCACTGAAATAAAGATGGAGCAGCGAGAGGTTCACTGCCTATATATGACAGCACTCCTCCAGTTTCCGGTTTGATCTGGCTATTGTAAAAGAGGATAGCGCTAAGAATCAGATATTTACTATAGCAGTAACAGAGAACGAACCGTTCTATCACCCTCTTTAGCGAAGGATCTTATTTACGAGTTTCATTTGAGTTAGGCTCTCAAAGAACGCGTTCTCCCGAGGGAACATCCTTTTATAGCTACTGGTGATAGTTCTGGGTTCTATCAATGATGATGGAATGACACTAAATGAGTTAGTTCAGAGGAGTGACAGCTTTCAATCACTGATCATCTAGAGTTTCGCTTCCGATATCTGAGTGTCATATTTTCCCAACCCTCATGTAATATGTTTACCAGAAATTTCAGCAGTCTTCTGATTTTGAATATTTCATTTTTGTTACAATTTCCTGAAGACATTCTCGTTGTTTACACGAGTGGCCATAGTATTCTCATTATCCTGTTGTAGAACCATTTTTCTGTTGTCTCACTAACTGTATTAATATTCAATATTAATTAATATTTCACTAAATCTTGTAAACAGACTACATATTCCCTTGTAAAAAGAGTAAGTGGGTTGACTTTGAAATATGTCGTACGGTTAGCAAGTAAACGGAACATTAGCCATCGGCAATATGATATTTACAAAACATGCGATAGTTAGAAATATAGAATTTTACTTAAGAGGTCAACTCACCCTGGAATAATGGTGAACAAGCCTGGGGTGTCTACGGTTAATGTTTTGGAGAGAATTCAATACTCACTGAGTGTAAAATATTTCTGTCCTTGTCAAAAAAAAATAAGCTAAACTTCGTCAGTAACAATTTTGTTTCTTTTTTGATTCGGGAAATTAACAGCTGTCAGCGTTTCAACGTTTTGTATAAAAACTGTATAAAATATAACTTTTTCCAACATGTGCTCTTCAGGATATGGGTGGTCATGGCTAGCCGCAACATTCTATCTCTTGAACCCCTTAAGAATGTCAATTCTTTCCCCCCTTTCCCTCATTCAATCACACATGATTCTCAGTTAGCTCACAGCTTTTCCTTGTCACTTTTGATGTTGATATGTCCTGTAACTGACAAATTCTCTAAGCTCTCTTTCCTCCTTATAATTTCCATGGATTTCAGCTGTCGCTTTCTGGTTATTAGTATAAGTGTTGTGAGGGAGAATATTTCCCTACGAGCTTTGACTCTGCTGTCGGACGAAAGACATAAAAATACTCTTACATCAAGAAGAGTAGCAGGAGGAGCAGTAACAGCAGCAGCCTTTGCAGAAAACAGTCATTCACGGCTAAACATTATCTTCCCTAGTTTATAGTGATTTTCCGAGCGTAGCTCAGATGTGGCACAAGGCTGAAAGTATGGGGTACCCAGTGAGGAACGAACTCACTACTCAGTCGTAATTATTCTAGCGAGACAAGCTTGCTAACCATTACACCACCTCGAGGTACCCTAGTGATTTTCCAAGCGTAGCTCAGATGTGGCACAAGGCCGAAAGTAGTGGGCACCCAGTGAGGATCGAACTCGCTACTCAGTCGTAATTGTTCTAGCGAGACAAGCTTGCTAACCATTGCAACACCCCGAGGTGCCCAAGAATATAGTGATTTTCTAAGCCCAGCTTAAACGTGGCATAAGGCCGAAAGTAGTGGGCACCCAGTGAGTATCGAACTCACTACTCAGTCGTAATTGTTCTAGCAAGACAAGCTTTCTAACCATTACACCACGTCGAGGTGCCCACTTCCCTAGTTTCTATTCTACATTATGTTTTCCTCTACCAACAGTTAATAAACTTGTTAAATCAATTCCATGTTTCTATTGTTGTTTTTGATAACTGAGTTAAAACTATAAAGCATTTACATTCTTCTCAACATATTTTCGTTCGTTACACGCTCCGTCTATGGTATTCTCAGAATCCTTCTGTAGAATCCCAATTCTGTTGCCTCCAGTTTTCTCTATGAGAAGATTGTCCATCATTAACTAACATACAAGAAGATTGATTTTACATAAGAGTTCAGCTCACTTTTCTCTGTTTCTAACGATGTTTTCGGACTTCTTTTTATTTTGCTAAGCTGCGGAAATTTAGCCTCTGCTATTCGAATGTGTTTTCGGATATCGATGTCTCGCTATGCTAAAACACTTCACCGATATTTATACTTGTTTGATTTCTATTCTCTTCATAAAAATGTTTTTAATTATTCCCTTTACGTATGGGAAAATTAAAAAATTCAACTTTTAAACGGTGTTTCATTAAGGCGGATCAAAGTCAGCACTAATTACATCAGGGTCATTAGGGAAATTTATTTTTTTATTGGTTCATGTTATTTAAATCTTGGCAATTATGTGTGAAAAATAATATCGCTCAAATGTCCGCCAAGGCTTCGGCGGCACACCTCCATTCGATGGTCAAAATTTTTGATGACGTCTCTGCATAGTTGCTCCTCGATCTCAACAATATGCCTTATTATCTCATCCTTCAGCTGTTGAATTGTTCTTGACTTGTTGTCATACACCTTAATTTTGAGATGACCCCAAAGGAGGGAATCTAAAGGCGTCGTCGCACTATCGTGGTGGCGAATTGACTTATCTTTTTCGGGAGATGATGCGACCTGGAAAATTCTCATTTAAATTCAGTTTGAAAGCCCGTTGTTGTAACGTTGTCGATATCTTTAACATGGTTAAGCTTGTTAGATTGTTAATCGTCCTATGGTTGAAACTAGAAAATGTCGATAAATCTGAAGAAAAAAATCAAAGTAGAAGTCCTGAATATTGTATCGAAATTCATTGAAATATATGCAGAGAATTTAACGTACCGTTACATCTAGCCATTTCTACTGTAAGTTAATGAGACGTTTCCGCCTATTTAGCACCACGCTTAAATTCAAGTTTCGGTACAAAAGAGGAATGTATATATATATATATATATATATATATATATAAAAGTCATCCACAGACAGACTGTTTCGCTGTATCACAGTACATAAGTGTGGCTAGATGTCCGGTTGCCTTTTAGCTAGGATCGAAACCTGAATGAATTGGAGTCAGTCGCGGATTCTACCACTAAGCCTCCGCTGGTGCACGGCAGAGATGAACGTGAATTTAAGCATATTTATTTTTAGATAAACACACATTGACTGAGAGAAGATTCGATTTACCGAAGAGTCTTGCATTATTAGCTGTAATAGTCAATGTTTACAAACCCACACCTCCTCACCAGAGAGCTCAATATTGTAAATTTTCTCCATTTGATATTTTTAATTTCCTGCATGTGCGTTGTTTGCATAGATTTTTTTTTGTTTTGTTTTGAATTTGTCGATAGCACAGTATAGTAGGGCTGTCTGTGAGAAAAAGAGCACCATGACGCAATTCACTCCGTAAGTAATTTGGAAACAGCATTTGAGCATTCGCAACGTCAGCTCCAATACGAACATTTTAATGTGTTTGGGTGTCAATCTGAGGACAGCGCTGAGGATTTGGAAACAAATTATACGAAAGTTCACAGAATTCCACTTCTCCACAACAACGAAGAACCGACACGAGTCAAAGGTTTACGGGGAAAAAGAACAAAAAAATCTGGAAACTCTATACCTAACTTAACATCACGAATATATATAAGAAAAACAAATAGGATCGAAGAAGCAAAACATTTGCTTACTAAGCTCGGAATTTTATTGGTTGATAAATATTTTCCCAATTTTATATATTTATTTTAACGGTGAATATATATATATATATATATATATATATATATATATATATATATATATATATATATATATATATATAGTATTGGTGTAGACGGAATAAATTCCAATGACCCAAAAATACTATTATTAAAAGACTGCTCAATACTGAGTAGAACAAATATAATTATTTATTCGAAAATTATAACATAAATATATTATAAAATCACTACAAAAATTCCCATTTTCTTTTGACACTTCTGATGTCTTTTGAAGCGATGTTTTTGAATGTAAAATAAACCCTTTATTCTAAATTCAAAACCATCACTTGATATGGCACCAGAAGTGTTGAAGCAAAATAGCTATTTTTGTAGTGATTTCCTAACATATTTGTCAAATAATGTTCGAATAAAGAAATGTATATAAATATTTGTGTTTGTTATACAGGTTATTTATATATATATATATATATATATATATATATATATATATATATATATATATATATATTATACTGATAGAATATTAATTTTATGTTATTGCTAAAAGCAGGAACAGTCTTTTGGTCACGATAGTGACAATGATGTAACATGGATGAGTTAAAAGAAGCCTAATTAAAGAAAATCATTGTTATATAAAGAAACCGCATTCAAAAGTAAAGAAAATAAATAAAATTTACAAGGGTAACTTATTTTATCTATATTATTTTTTTTTATATTCAGAGAAAGCTCTTTTTTTTAGATAATTGCTAGGGACCGGAAATGCTCTCCCTTTGTAAAGCTACGCTGAAGTGTTGTTCTTTTTAAGCTCTCTTTGAAAGAACAAAGATCATACCAAGGTAGACAATAGAAATTTTTTTTTAGCATGATGATATTCGCAGTTCCGTTGCAAATGAACCAAAGCAAATGTTCATTGGACTGGGTACATTTTTACGTATGCGATCAAATTTTAAACATCTTACCATAAGCCTAATACACTGTTTCTCAAATGAAATATCACACGCAAATGTTTTAAAGAGTATAGATTTATTAACTCATATGAAATATAATCATACATTAAACAATACACAAACAAATATGAAAATACTTTATTTCAATGTTTCAATGTGTAGTCTTTCTCGCCTCTAATTGTTTGTTATTTAGGGTTCAGCAGCCTAATTCACATAAATAAGAAGTATAGAATTGCAATAAAATGGATAACGCCTTCTTTATCTAACGTGGGGTATTCCTTTTGTATTGAAATCCAAAATGTATCAAGAATAGTGAAAATAATTATGTAAAAATTAGTTTAATACTTTCTTCAAATAATATCATGTAATATTACTATTTCCACATACAAACATATATATATATGACTCTACAATATTTCTCGGCACATTTAAGAGGATCGCGCGGCACACTATTGTGTCGAAGCATGACGCTTGGCCTAATACGTGTTTTCCTCCATAGAAAACTCCCTGTCCTGATATTGAACAATTCCTCCATTTATTAATTGAATCAACTAACGTGGATTCTTTTTTATTGATGAATAAACCACTTGACTGGAAAGTACTGCAAAGTTGTAAAAAAACAAGGAAAGTATTTCGCTAACTGAATATTAATGCTATGAATTTTTGTTTACTTATGAATTGCCCGCGATCAGTTGAAAAGAAGTAATGGTTACGTGACAACGCTTTATGTTATAATAAGGGGTAAATCCAATAAAATATTGCTGATACAAGATCCATTCTTCGCTGACATTCACTCTTACGTTCACATCTATCAAGATTTTATCACACAGTGACGTAAATCAATTACGAAACCGATTTACAATGACTTGTTCGCTTTTTTCTTCTTCTAAGAAATCAATATTCAGAATGGAGACTTTGACAAAATTACTATTTCTCAATGCGTTTGCTAACAAACTCCATTTGCCGTGTTTCTTTGCTTATTCAAAAAAAGAAACTGATTTTTTCGAATGGTTGATATACACGCCAATAATACAATTTTCTATTGTCTAATCATTAATTGTTTCCAGAAAACTATTAACGTGAGATGAGATACAGTGTCCTCTTCTTTTCAAATAAGTTAAGTTTTAGCATTTTTTTCTTTCCTTTTTTGTTTCATTACAACAATCGACTCAGTCTAGCGCGGAGAAGAAAGAAGACAACAAAGACAAAATATTGGTTCTTCGTTATTTGTTTTGTTTCCTCCGGACGTACAAAAGGTGAACAATGGTAAACAAATACACCGGTAACAATGGAACATTTAGACTAATTAATTGGCCGACACAATTAACTTTTGTCTATTGCACTATTGTTAAGAACTTTATGATCATTCTAATGAAGAGGTAAAGCAAATCAAAATGTGTAGACACGGTTAAATCCTGAGGCTTGACACCATTGTGGTTGAAATTAATTTCTGGCCTATTGTATCAAGCCCTATTGGTAACGTCAGGAATGAGTGTATCCTGTTATTCACTAAGTCTAGACATACGGTAGAATATGAACATTGTTGCAATGAATTTGGAAGTCGGAAGATACTTTTTCATAGAATTTATTCGACTATCTATCTATCTATTTATCTATTCTTTCTTTATCGCGTTCTTTCTTTCATTCATTCTTTCTTAATCATATCACTTTGAAACACCAGTTCTGGCAAGTTCACCGAAGTTAAGCAACGTCGAGCCTGGTCAGTACCTGAATGAGAGACCACTTCGAAATACGAGGTGTTCTAAGCTTGGATGTGGGAGAGTTGTAACGGATAACGGCACTGAATTGGAAATCGCAGAGTCGTGTTCCTGCTGGGTTCGGTATACACACTTACATTCAAATAACCTTGAGGATGTTAACAAGCCAATCTAAAAGTATTCTCTGGCTTTAAATAAACTGTAAAAAATCGATAAGCCGTAAAAACAAAAACATATCAATCAACCAGTCTTAGTCTGTTCATATCTATTATTATTTTGAAACTTCATATCCATAAGGATTTGCATGTATTCTTCATATCGTTCTCTACTATTTTTCTCTTTCATCTCTCTGTGTACAGATACACACACAAACAGACACACACACACACACATATATATATATATATATATATATATATATATATATATATATATATATATATATATATATATATATACAGAGAGAGAGAGAAAAAAAAAGAAAATGTTTTGTAAATAAATGAAAAATACAGAAAAAATAACAAGAAAACAATAAATTCAGCAAGGAGCAAATCAAAATTTCTTTACTTATTTTTTTTAGAAAATACAATAAAATAAGAATTGTGATGAAGAAAAAAAACCAAAATAAATTTTGTTTTTCAAACAAGATTTGCAAAAAATTAAATTAAATTATCATTAAATGATTGTAAGAACTAACTTAAATTTGTCATTCTCTGTATAAACATTTAATCTAACTCGTGATCTCAAAAATACAAAAAAAAAAAAAAAATTGGTTTGTCAATTGACGAAAATTAAATTTCTAAGCGGCAAAATAATAACTGATTTTGACCTTCTCGGTCACTGCAGCTGTATTCAATATCACAACCCAAGAACCACCAAGTCGTTCGTGGGTAGCTTTTCATCAGAGCGATTGCATTGGAGATGTCAAATGATATTGACAAGGTGTTTTGGCACATGGATTTGCTACATAATTATCTAGTTATACCATCTCTGAAATAGTTTATTCAATCATGTCCATTCTATCCTATAGGCCGCTGCAGCTTTTCGTAAAATGCCAGTCTTCGAAAACATAAGATCAAAGCGAACAGATTCCAAGTCTTCTTCCTCGGCGCTAATTTCTTCATTAATTGTATTAACGTTTTGTTTTGTTTTGTTATTTTCAATAAAAAACAAGACTATTATATTTTTGTCATCACCATTCTTTCTCCGCTCACGATGAACGGTTGCATTCTTAATTAGACTCCATGCTTTGAACGTCTATTATATTAACTCCAGAATTCAAGTGGAACTTACGTATATGTTCACTTTCTAGAGAACCTGGATAATTGACCCGATCAATCTATCACCCTAGGAAATAACTGACACCTTTCATGTATATTTGAAAGGGTCAGATAAGGTAAAAAAAAAAATGGAGTTTCATTGCTGTATTAAGGCTGAAGTCGTTCAACCATCACATTCCAGCCTTGATAGGTATCAAAATTGTTTACCCGGCCTTCAGGGAGATAAGCTTCTACTCTGCACAAATTGAACCCACAGACGAACTGTCGCACGACCGTGGCTACTCTATTGCTACTGCCATGGCAAGCATTTAAAAGAACATTAATATTTTGGTCCCAGTTCCAACATTTTCCTCTCTAGCTGCCCATGCTATTTCAACGCAGTCGGACCATCCTAACGCCTGTGTTTTACAAACCTAAGAACATCCACATATATATAAGAGTTTTTACTCAAAAAGAGCTACGTCTACGAAAAGTCACACGTGTTAGTTATTTCCTTAAAATTTTAACCATGACCTGTTTAAGTCAAAGAAGAATCCTCATCTGTCCACTTTATTCCCTAGGCCCAGTTTTTTTTCTAGCTTCTCTCCCGCTGATATAACACCCACATCATTACAATTAGTGGCCGTCACTCTCTAACTTGAGTGTCTCTGGAGGATTTATAGCGTGATATATACTTAAAACGTCAAGGTACTTAACATAAAAGAACAAATACGTCTAACAGAAAAACGATAATAATAATAATAATAATAATAATAATAATAATAATAATAACGACTTTAAATTATTACTTTGCTTAAACAGACAATAAGCTATAACGTAGATTGACTAACCCCCGATCAACATTCAGCACGAATCATGCACATATCAATTATCTCATCAGAAACAATGAACATCTTACTTATTATAAAATGCAGATTGTGTGTGTGTGTGTGTCTGTACATTTATATATTGGATCGGATTTCCTACATTTTTCAACCGATTTCAAATAAACTTCACAGGACTGCGTAAAATTACTTTCCGGTTGTTCTGACAGCGCCAAAAATGGGAAAAATACAATTGTTTTTGCACAAAATCAATTTAAAAACAGAATTAAACACAATTCTGTCGCCAGAATCAAAGGGGAACAACTCATATCGAGTTACACTTATAAAACCCAGGTTGTTTGTGTATGTGTGTGTTCGTTTATATATGGGATCAATTTTCCTACATTTTTCAACCGATTTCAACAAAATTCACTTTTTTGGTGGGTAGGTAGTGTTTCTTATTGTCTTGCACACTTTTTTCTATAATTTTTACATTCAGAATGCTTTAAAAATTCCATTTACAAGACAATTGTTTATAATAAAATTCTATTCAATCGATAGATTCATAACGATTGAAAACAATGATTTTGCTTGATTTTGGGTTTGACCAATTCGTAAAAAAACAAAAAACAAAAGAAAGACTAATTAAGACATGCGTGTCCGTCAACCTTAAACAATAATCTTTGTCAATTTTATTTTTCAGTCTTTATGATGGTCAATACTTGATCTGTCTCTTACTGTTACATCCCCGGGCAACGCCGGGTTCTACTGCTAGTACGAAATAAAGCCAATAACTGCAACATAACGCGTACTATAAAGAAGGAGTCTAAATATTGGAATTCGTCTTTTTAAAAAAAGAGACAACCCGAATTAAATGCTAGGGTATGCATGCTCATTGACCCTTTTTATTTCTGTCCCTATTTTTCTTTTGTTTAATTTCCCATCACCTCCTTCGTTAGGTGGTCAGTGATGTCAGTTCTCTGGTTGTTGCGGGATGACTTTCGTTTCGTGTGAGTGTTTTCGTATTTGTTATTGTGTCTAAATGAGTGCGTGTTTGTGGGCGTGGTTGGTTTTTTATAATGTTATAATCCCGCAATTATTTCTTCCAGTTAATGATGTTTCTACCACATTTACGGATTGGGGGGATTTTATTACTAACCCTATTTTGTTTTGTTTTATGTAAATAGTATTAATTCGTATTGTAAATAATCATTGTTTTTTTTAAATTGTTGTTTTTCCCCTCCCCCCACAGGCTTTGAAATGTACATATGGGTACTAGTTAGGATTTCATAGAGAATTTGAGGTATTATGGTGGACGCAGTAAGAAAGGTAGGAGGGAATGTGTTGTTTTGGTGATAGGAATATTGTTGGTATGTTTGGGACCGTGTCTGTGACTAGCTAAGTTTAGAATTAAGACAGAAGACCGTCCTTCCCGAACCTCCTTTTTGGCCTTGTGCCACATTTTGTACCAACGTACAAATAAATATCTATTCTCAAATGCGAAAGAAAGAAAAATATAATAATATATTTTTCCTCTGATTTTATAAAGCACTGTGACATCGTTTTATACATGACGTCACTTGTATACGATACATGTATATTTGCACTGAAATTTGAAAATGCCTTGTTAAAACGAATATGAACTATTCTCTGTGACGCAGGTTAAATTGTTTTTTAATTGGTATGATCAAAAGTACTCAATCAAAAATATGAATATTTGAAATATTTTTTCACACATATGATACAGATTTAAAACAGCTTACACACAATCTGGAAAATATATTAGAAAATTAATCGTTCGTTATCAGATGCAAACCTGTATTTGATTACATAGCCAAGATTTTTAAACAGTGTGTATTACGTTTAACGTCCTGTGCAAACGAAAAAATGAAGAAATATATTTTTCCTGTTGTCCGTGGACAGTTCAATGCTTTCAAGAGAGCGTCGAATGTCTAAACATTGGAGATTCCATCTTTTAAAAAAATGTCATTATGACACCCACTGCTACAAGCATCAGTGTCGGTGTAGTCTAACATTTTTCTCTATTCCTTCTGACTGGGCGCTTTCTTTTTTTATATATATGAAAAAACGACTATATGTCGCTATATAAAAACATCGTTTTTCCTAAATAGAATGATCTAATTTTCGCAACAGTGGTGAAATGATCAGTGATAAATATCAGTTCAATTACAAAGATTTACAAATCATGTTGTCCCTATCAGTTGCCATCAACAAATACGTGATATTTAATAATGAAGAACCGATTATTAGTTATATAATGTAAAGCAAGTATATTAATAAAATAATTCATTTACCATAGCGCTGACTGTATATATTCAGATTCCAATTAAGACATTAATTAAATTGAAGTGTTTCCCTGTACAGATTAAATAATATTACATTGCAGATATAATTAACCTCGGAGAAGGCTACCTTAATGTGATATTAAAATTTCATCTTGAGACAAACTGCCAGGTCCGTTCAAATGTTTTGTTGGAAAGTCAGTGAGGATTTTTAGCAATTTCTATCTTCATGTTATATCATTAATCTGATACGATCTGTTGTCCATTCGTTGCTTAATTGTTCATTATTTATTTTCATATATAACATATAAATATTAGTTGTTTATTCTTTCTTTTACGGTTGTTCTAATTAATGGAGAAAATGTGCGATTAGAATGATTTTATGTCACCTGCTGAAAAAAGGACTGACTGCAAGGGCAGCAGCAAAATAAATTAATGATTTTGAATGTCCACGCTTGTCAACGAGTGTCTAGCCCAAAACTGCTTCAGACTTTTCAAGGGATGTGACCCAAGCTCAAAGAAAAAATATGCTCAGGAAAGCAATCTGTTGTGAAGATGTATCCGTGTTTGAAATGGTTGAATAACAGCCTAGCACAAGCACTCGTACATTTTCAACAGAAATTGTTCCCTTTCACAAAGCACCATCAATCGACACATCCATATGCTCGGGCTTTCAAATAGACTCTGTCGAGAAGTTTTTCAAGAAATGATCAATGACCAGGATGTGTGAACATCTGCAAATAACTAATCTCAAATCCCCAATATGCTTGCCTTTGGCGTCGAATTTTAACTGCGGATGAAAAATTGATCTATTTTTTATAATCCTAATCATATAAAACATTTGTTCGGCCAGGCTTCAGAACCAGTTGTCAAACAAGGAAGATTTAAACAGAAGATCATGTAGCGTGTACAGAGTGGGGTGTTGCACTTTGTGCTTTTCACAGTTCACTCTGCTATGAAAGATGAGCTTTGTTCTCAACAACTGCAGAGAGTAAATGATACTTTAAAATACCGCTAGCCAGCATTGGTCAACAGAAGACAAGTGTTCCCATAGTATGACAATGCCATAACACACACTGCCAAAGGGATCAAGGAGAAACTTGAAGAACATCAGGGATTTGAACCCCTTCCTCAACCTACCAATAATCCAGAGATTGCATTATGTGATGACCATATTTTTCGAGCCATCGCTCATTCTCTATGCAGACGGATGGTCAACAATGTGGATAACATTGCAAATGGCTGCTCTAAACCAGCCAAATATTATTAGCGTTGAATTGAGTTTCTGTCACAACGATGACAACCGATAATAAGACATAATGTCATATATTTTGATGACTCCACTTTTTTCTTATGTTGTTTATTTGAACTAATCAAAGTTTGCTAACTTTTGATGAAATCTAGTAATATATTTAACATTTTTTCAATCTCTGCTCATATTCCAAGTTAAGTTTCTTTTTAAAACTTCTTTTGATGTGACCTGTAATTTAATGACACGGATTCTCCACAACCACCTGGATTTAGATTTTAACACTTTACCATCATTATTTCTCCTTCATTTGTCATCCATTCACTCAAATTCTTCAAGTAGGTGAATAGCTGTTCCCCCATGTTACTCTTCCGTATCCTGTGAATGTTAAATTTTCCTGACGAACTTTACTCATAATGCACCTCAGACATTTCAGCAGCCTCTTCCTGATCGTAAGTATAATTTTCATTACAATTCATATTTTCTTTAAACCCTTCTCTTTGCTGACATTTTCAGTCTATGATTTTCTCATCTTTCGTCTTGAAAATAAATATATCGGTCGTCACAAGTCTCATTTCCGTTTGTGATCTATGCTTAAGTATTCAGGTCCATACGTAAGAATAAATATTGCATGAGAACACAGCACACTTTTTCTTGTTTCTAGGGGCATTTTCCTTTCTTTTTATACTTTTATTTTTCTGGAAGATAGCTTCAATTATATTCAACGATCGTAGTGAATAGACAAAAAGTCTAATATCAACTTAAATGTTATTCTGCTAAACTGAACTGTTAGTAATTATACGGCTAGTGGTTAGTATTTAAATGGATAAGATTGACGTGTTCCCTATTATCACAACAATCATATCGAAATTTTCATCAAATTCTTCTGGATATGCAGTTGCTTGATACGATCGTCTCTGGGTTCTCCGTTACCATGTCCCTGTGATAATTTTAACTAATATTCATATCTGTTTTCATTAATTCATAGAGAAAACATCTAAGTATCAAACTTAGCCAGTCACATTCAATCTCTTAAATATCAAAGCTGTCTATGTTAACATTAAATGGTAAATAATGATGATTTAAAGATCAAATGTCCTCATACCATCAGTAGTAAATACAAAAACACTTTCCCTTAATCATCAGATCAAATAACTCTTTGGTTGAGTCCTGAAAAACACTTTGATCTCTTACGTTTATTAGCTTTGTATCCATAGAGAGAAGGAAAGAGATCATTTGGCTGAAATTGTTTAATGCTGACAGGACTTCTAAGAGGATGTTATTAACAAAGTGGATGACGAATTTCAAGTTATTGTAAAGTAATTCTGCGAAATTGGCACCGTTGGTCAAAACTCCATTTAAATTTGATACAAAATCTATTCATTTTCCATAAATATTTCTCCAATACAAAATGGATGATTGTATAATGTTCTTTTATAAAGAAATATATTTACGTTAAAGTTACTTTAAATTCTTAAAATATTAAGCTAGGAAGAATCTAAAGATATATAATTTTAACGCTTGATGTACCGCGTTTCTAAGAATAGATGCCAATTTGGTTATTTATATAAATCTAACATGAATTTACCTTCTGCACACATTTTATTTATCAAATTTTTGAAATATCAACTGGGTTCAAAATTAAACTATATTTTAAACTTCATAAATTCAAAATAAAAACATGATGTTTTATGTACATAGTAAGTAGACTGTACGCAGATATTTTATGAAGAAAAAATTCATGGTAAAATATTTTCAAAATCTTTGAACATAAATCGAATTTTACGACGTTCAATATCTCCGATCTATCGATACAGTGTAACCCGGATATAAGAGAGTTGTCGGGACAGGAGAAGAAGTCTCTTATATCCGGGTTTCTCTTATACCCGGGTTTCTCTTATATCCGGGTTTCTCTTATATCCGGGTTTGGTCTAATTTATATACATTAACACAGGCTCTAATTTGGGACCAGAGATAATTTCTCTTATATCGGGGTTTCTCTTATATCCGGGTTTCTCTTATATCCGGGTTTCTCTTATATCCGGGTTTGGTCTAATTTATATACATTAACACAGGCTCTAATTTGGGAGCAGAGATAATTTCTCTTATATCCGGGTTTCTCTTATATCCGGGTTTCTCTTATATCCGGGTTTCTCTTATATCCGGGTTTGGTCTAATTTATATACATTAACACAGGCTCTAATTTGGGACCAGAGATAATTTCTCTTATATCCGGGTTTCTCTTATATCCGGGTTTCTCTTATATCAGGGTTTCTCTTATATCCGGGTTTGGTCTAATTTATATACATTAACACAGGCTCTAATTTGGGACCAGAGATAATTTCTCTTATATCCGGGTTTCTCTTATATCCGGGTTTCTCTTATATCCGGGTTTCTCTTATATCCGGGTTTGGTCTAATTTATATACATTAACACAGGCTCTAATTTGGGACCAGAGATAATTTCTCTTATATCCGGGTTTCTCTTATATCCGGGTTTCTCTTATATCCGGGTTTCTCTTATATCCGGGTTTGGTCTAATTTATATACATTAACACAGGCTCTAATTTGGGACCAGAGATAATTTCTCTTATATCAGGGGTTTCTCTTATATCAGGGTTTCTCTTATATCCGGGTTTCTCTTATATCCGGGTTTGGTCTAATTTATATACATTAACACAGGCTCTAATTTGGGACCAGAGATAATTTCTCTTATATCGGGGTTTCTCTTATATCCGGGTTTCTCTTATATCCGGGTTTCTCTTATATCCGGGTTTGGTCTAATTTATATACATTAACACAGGCTCTAATTTGGGACCAGAGATAATTTCTCTTATATCCGGGTTTCTCTTATATCCGGGTTTCTCTTATATCCGGGTTTCTCTTATATCCGGGTTTGGTCTAATTTATATACATTAACACAGGCTCTAATTTGGGACCAGAGATAATTTCTCTTATATCGGGTTTCTCTTATATCCGGGTTTCTCTTATATCCGGGTTTCTCTTATATCCGGGTTTGGTCTAATTTATATACATTAACACAGGCTCTAATTTGGGACCAGAGATAATTTCTCTTATATCCGGGTTTCTCTTATATCCGGGTTTCTCTTATATCCGGGTTTCACTGTATTAAACATTATTTATGAGCAGAAACTGATACTGGAACGTCAAGCAAAAATGTTCAGACCAGAAATGGTCTGAACATCCGGACCTATGTAATGCGATCAGGAGAGTGAATCAGCTGCTTTGGACTGATGCGAGAGTGGTGATTCTAGGCAACCCAGATTAGTGTATTACATGTGTTTCAAAGAAAAAGTGGATACGACCTCTACATAGTAGGCTCTTTGCAGAAGAAGATCACCTGTGGGTCGAACAATAGGTACCTGACTCAGGAGTTAGCCATTACTCAATAAGTGTTAAAGTCCCATGTACTCTAACTTGATGTATGATTTTCCTCATTTTAGACGGATTACGTTGCCCATCTGCGGGGAATCCAGCCTCGCGAGAGCACATTTCTCATTGCACTAAAATGGGTGGGTCTTTGTAATACAGAGAAGCCAGAGTGAAAATGTTCGCAGGAGATTGGCAAAAATCAGTTTTTTCCCCTTGGTTCATATGCATAATTATGCTCATGGCGCTCACCCCCCACCCATTTAAACGACTTTGTGTCACATCCAGGCTTGCTGGGGATACCAGGTAAATATACCTGTTCGATGCGTCATCTACGGTACATGAGGTTAGCGAAAGATGTTGCGCAGAAGTTTCCAAGAAAGACTGATTTGTAACTGAGAATTTATATCAAACTTCAAAAAAGACTCCCAGGGACTTTCAACAAATATTTTTTACTGAACACTCGGCAAAAATTGAATGAATTAATATTTGCCTACCCGTTATAATATATATATATATATATATATATATATATATATATATATATATATATATATATATATACAAGGTGAGATGGTTTCCATTTTATCGAGTGCAGAAATATAGTAAGATCAGTTGGTCATCGTCTGGAAGAAAAACAGCAAGATGATGCAATTTACTCCGCCAGAAATTTGGAAAGAACATGCTGTACTGCTTGGCATTCGCGCCGGAAGTTCCAAATCGCACATTCAGTGTGTTTGGGTGTCAATCTGAGGACAGTGCAGAGCATTTGGAAAGAGTTAGATGAGTCTTATAATGATTACGATGATGTTTGGAGTTATCACTTTATGCCTCCATTCATCTTCTTAGTGGGCTTCAGACTTAACAGGGAGTCCTATATCAAGTGTCTTGCGGTTTTAGTGCGGCCCTGGGTTAAGAGGTTCCCGTTGTCAAACCCTTTATCTGGCAACAGGACTATTCCCCAAGCCGCACAATCAGGGGAATCCATTCATGACTGTCAGGCTATTTTTGAATCCACATTACCCCTTATATCGGACCACATAATTCCCCAAACTGCAACCCCCATGATTATTATGTATGGGGCGCAGTTGAGCGAGAGCCCAAAATAACTCCTTGTAACTCCTAAGATAAACAGAATGCAAGGATTATGGAAGCATTCCCAAAGTTAAACACGGAGACCGTCCAGAAGAGTTTTAGGAGATTTATTGAATAAATTTAATCTTCAGTATTTTCAGATATTTTTGTGTAATTTTGGTAAATATTTCTGTTAAAATCAGTTGTCAGTATTATTTTCATTTTTGCGTAATTTAGGCGAAAATTTATCCATCGCACCCTGTATTTCTAAACATAAATGTATCATGCATAGAGGCTGGCTTAAGCAATAACCAGGTACATTCCATGGAATAATTCGTATTGTTCAAATGTTTAACTTTTTATTAGTTCCATATCGAGATATATTTGTAATTTTATTTTTGCAACATGGAATTGAAAAAAATAATTCTTCACTTGCCCCTAGCAAAGACATACAGGAATATTCTATAAGATATAATTTCTTGATCAAATACCATTCATGAATACATCATCTCTGCGAAGGAAAAAATATCTTTGAGGATTGTCAACATTTTATCCCGCGTTGAAATGATTTGATTTACAATTTTACTGCGTGAAAAAGAAATAAACAAATTTTGCAAGAAACGGAAGTTGAAGAAGGTGGCGCCTTTTATTAATTTCATTTTTCTGGTAAGGATTTCAATACAGGCATTTGCTTACGTATTTTGTGCAAACAATTTTAGTTATTATCTGAAAAGAAGCGTTAATGAAAACAAAAAATATTAAGATAGATCTACTTCAATATTATGAGGTTCCATTTATAAAAAGCCTTCTATGATGTGAACATTCGTGACATTGCCAGCATGCATTTCGGGCGTGCAAAGCTACAGGTGAGAATAAATTCTGTTATATTGTAGAACAGAATTGTTGATTTCAATCACGAGACACGTTACTGTGTATGGCGGTCGTAGTAACAGTACCTGTGTCTAGGGAATGATATTAATTACAGTGTACTCTCAGAAATTTATAAAATTCAAATTAATGCGAAATCCGTTGGATTATCCAAGGGAAATTAAAATTTATTATATTGAAACACGGAACGGTTCAATCAAGATATATGAACACAGAATCAAGAGTCCTGTAACATATTGTGATTGCTGGGGTAAGTGTTATGGTCCGGTTCCTTGTACCACGGTGATAGTCCAAGGTAGAACCAATAAAGAAGAACTCGAACACAGTTATGGAATAACACAGATATATTACAAACAGGAATATATACAGAGAAGTAGAAAGTGCTAGTACGAACAATCAGGTTTAGTAGTAATTGTCTGAACGCGACTCTGTTTCGGACTGCCTCTGACTCGACTGACTGACTGACTCGCTCGCCCTGACTGACTGACAGACTCCTGACGGACCTCACTCCAGATTCAGACTGAACTCCCTGCTTCCTTTTGAGGCGCAGTATTTATTACGTATGGAATAGTCGATTTGTGTTATTATGGGTAAGGTCCCATAACAGTATGATAGCTTGATAGAGTTCATTTCACTTATATATCTGCGATACTAAAACACAACCATTCAGAATTTGAACTCGTCATGTTTATTCCATTTTCTGCACTGGTAACTGTTTAACCATCGATAAATGCTTCACAGTATAATATGCAGTATTATAATTAAATAGAACTAATTTTTCAATAGCTAATTTCTGTTGTATACAGTCATATATATCTTGCAAGAATCAAGAATACATATTGCTCTTGTAAGATGTATATGGCTTTGTCTCGATCAGAAATTAGCTTTTTAAATTTTAGTAATATTTAATTATAATTAATTATATTAATATTATATTATATTTCAATAATATATTATTATAATTTCTTATGTACACAAAGTCATATATATCTTGCAAGCTTCAAAATTACATACTGCACTTGTAGCTTGCAAAATGTATATAGCATTGTCTACATCAGAAATTAGATTTTGAAAAGTTAGTAATATTTAAATATAAGTAATTATATTAATATTATTTTATATTTTTTGATATTGTATTATGGCAATTTATAATGTACACAAAGTCATATACGTATTGCAAGCATCGAGAGTACATAATGCTCTTGTAGCTTGCAAGATGTATATAGCTTTTCGACACCAGAAATTAGCTTTAGAAAAGTTAGTAATATTTAAATATAATTAGTTATATTAATATTATTTTATATTTTAGTATTATATTAGTACAATTTATAACGTACACAAAGTAATATATGTATTGAAAGCATCGAGAGTACACGCTACACTTGCAGTTGGCAAGATGTATATGGCTTTGTTTACATCAGAAATTAGCTTTTGAAAAGTTAGTAATATTTAAGTATAATTAATTATATTAATATTATTTTATATTTAATATCAAATTATTTTATTATAATTTCTAATGTGCACAAAGTCATATACGTCATGTAAACATCAAGAGTACACACTGTTCTTGTTGCTTGTAAGATTTATATGGCTTTGCGAAATTAGCTTTTAAAAAGTTAGTAAGAATTATTTATAAAACTGGATGATATTATTATATGATATTTATTATCCCAGAAAATGTTAAATAAATAATTAAAAATTTAATAAGTACCAATTTCTTCAGAGACTATATTTATTCCAACTGAAACTCGAAGAGCGTCAAACAATTTTTCTTCGCTTTCTATTCCTTCAATAACAAAATCATTACGAAAGGTGGTCATTACTGGTAAGTCATCATACTCTCTTACAAAATAGATTGAGTGAGCGAACGCTTTGGCAATAACAATTAATTTTGCGACTGGTATTTCAGAAAGATCTTATAATAATCCGCAACTTATAATGTGATCAAGCATACGAATAAAAAATGAACTCTGTAAATGTACAAATAAACGAGGCGCAAGACAAGGATGCGTCTCCTCTGCGCATTTACTCAACATCTATAGTGAAGCTATCCTGATAGAATTTTAATTCCTACCAGGATTCTTTTTCAGCGGCCATAATCCATGCTGATGATATAGTGTTGAAAGCAAACTCACGGTAGAAAGAACGTGGATTCTTACAGAAGTTATTAAATGAAAGCAAGCAGAAAGGACTAAACATCAGTTGTTAGATGACGAAACGTATGGTTGCCCGCAAAAAGATCAACCCAAGGTTCGAATTACGAATCAGAGACACCAAATTGAAGCAAGGACGAAAATTTACATATTTAAGAATTGTTTTAAAAGACGTTGAAAAGATTACACTATCAACCGAACGTGAAATGCAACAGAAAATATATCTTCAAACATTTAAGCGAATTATTAGAAAATCTTCGTTAGAAGAAAAAAAGTGCTAACCTCTCACGTATTATCGGTCCTCCGATATGGTTGTGAATGTTGCACATTGTTTTCTTAGATGAAGACATGAAGCAAGAGAAATATGTTTCTATACACAGATACTGAAAATACCATGGACGAAGTGCGTGAGCAACGAAGTATCTTATGGAAACAAATTTCTAGGGCACACCATGAGAAAAAAAGGGCTCGTGGGATTTGAAGGCCAGATTAATAGAATAATGCAGCGAGTATCCTATCCATTAAGTTTATGAAAATGGATGACAGTATAGTGTTTAAGAGTGATAAGAAAAAGACAAAAGTTATTAAGGACACGTCGCATAGAATTAGAACGAATTCTCCCACCTTACTTTTGATTGATAATGGTTATAATATCTATATTTTCAAAAAAATATTTATGAAATAGAATTATATATTACGGCGATCAGGTAACATGTAATTTTTCAGTTTTAGTTGAGGGATATTTAACGCTGTGTCGAGTTTATGTAACGTTTCATTTAATTATTTTACTGGACTTCTCCGATTATTTTATAACGCTATGAGACTTTACTTTGAATCATAAGAATGTATTTAACTCTAACTTGAAATGTTGATCACTCTTGCTGTTTTGACATCCTGATCCAGTTTTATCTTCTTCTGTTCCCTGTTTTTTTTAAACTTATTCACTCTTCTCTTGATGGTCCTTTAATGGACTTTCAAGATGGAAGCCAGTGTATGAATGTTGGTACCATTACTGAAGGCCTGAATGATATTCTTCCTCTCAACATTGCGCAGTTTGGAAGACATATTGGGGTTGATACAAACCGATTCTAGTCTGTTCTATTTCTAGCTGAATAATTCAAGGGTTTTTTTTTTCTGTGATTCTAACGACAGATGGTGACAAGATGGCTAAACGTCTTATCTGACATTCTCGAAAAAATACACTTAATTTGTTTATTTTTTAGCTATTAATCATTTTATGGAATATTTATCCCATGCTGCTTACACGATCTGGACAATTTTACTGGTAAAGATTATTTAAATATATGATAAAGTATAGAATTTAATTTTGTATTTTATAATTGAAAATTACTAATCTAGATTATGAATTCACGTTCTAATATCCTTCTGGAATTTATTATTTATTTTTGGTTAATAAAATGTTAAAAGACGACGTATTTGCAACTTTTTAATGTAACGTTACGTGCATTTTTTGTGGAGTTCGCAAAGTAAACGTATTTACAAACTCTATGTTACTTTGTAGAAAGATTGTAGCAACGTCAGTTTGTAAACTGGAAAATACTAGTCAAAAATATTATCCGAAATTTCATCGAAGAAATTAACAATACATTTTTCAAGTTCATTATAACCTGAATCAGAAGCAGAAAAATCTACTGCACACCGTCTTGATATCAGATATTAGGCTTTTACTAACAGCAAATATTTACATTTTCACTTAGATTGATTGTCAGCTTTCGATTCGTTTCTTCGCTAGGTACTGTTGCTATTATGTGAGTTTGCTCTGATCTAATGATTCTAACTACAATCCACGTGTTCCAAATAATGATTTTTCCAAGCGTAGCTTAGATGTGGCACAAGGCCGAAAGCATGGGGCACCCAGTTAGGATCGAACTCACTACTCAGTCGAACTCAGAGACGAACTCTCTAACCATTACTCTGCCTTGGGGCGCCCTCCCCTTAGTCCAAATATGTAGTTTTCACGAACTCATAATTTATTTCATACTTATCCTTAGTTTTCGTGGAACAAAAAACATAGATTTTCCAGTTGTTTTCAAATAAATCTTGTTTCGAAAGATTTCCTCTCATTTTATCTTGTTACACCTAAAAGGTCCGTTGGATTTTACTGTATGCCAAGTAAATGTAATCCAAAAGATTGCAAGTGATTATAATAATTATATCATCTTATTATAGAATTTGTATCATTAAAAAATTGCAGATAGATATGGACACTGTGACTGTGTGTTTTTTTTTCTGCTAAATCGTAAGGCAAACCAACATCGTAACTGTTCCCATATCCAAATTATTTCAAAGATCTTAAAACGCTTCTATGAGATATGTTGTTTCTATATGATGTTCCATGTCGTCTGACCTGAATTATTTTAATCGGGGTCTCGATTTTGTTATCCACAACGACTGCATGCCTGTCGCATGATTCTCGGTCTTTCCGAACAAAATAACGACTTCTGAAAAAAGGGGAACTACTTAAGAACAATAATATCAGCTATAGCAGCATCTCCATTCACGGATCACATTTCATGTTGCCTCTTTGTACAAACGTCATGTTACATTTAGAATATGAGATAGCGAGTGTTGGGATTGCTATGATTTTGAATTTGGTATCAGAAGGTTTTTATATTAAGATGGTTAGTTTACGGGCATGTTCACCATATTAATCCGCAACAATATAGAATATAGACATTCAAAAAACGAATCAATCACAAGGCAATTGAATAAGAAACCCCGATAATGAGATTTCAATAAAACAACATGCATTTATGTACAATTAATATACAATTTGAAAACTGGTAGTATAATAATGCAAGAAATTGACCATTGGTAAACTGGGTTTCTTACTGATTTACAGTTCAAAATTGCTCAAGTGTTTAAGAACTGGTCAAATGGAGTTGGAAGTGGAAATATTATTTATACAGAAATTTGTGTAGTTTGTATGCGTGAATAAAGTAGGAGTTTAATTGCGTGAATAGAGTAAGGTTTAATTGTCTAAATTCTCAATAGTTGTTTACCTTGGATTGTTTAGATATTTGATTGAATATTTACGAATACTTGTTAGTAGTGAGTAATTATAACTTTTTTGTATTCTAAGAAATTGTTCCTGGTAGAGAAATTTGCGCGGCAAAAATGTAGATGGTTATGATTTTGACTGGCATGGATTCGTTTGACAATTCTCCAGGATGAAATTCTGACTACTTGAGTCGATCTGAACGTTTCCTTTTTATTTTGTTCTGGAAGTAGGAATCGGCTCAAAACCGTTGGGCGCGAAAAGATATTTCGCGTAAATTTGCTACAGTTTGAGCCTATGAAAAGACTAGTTCGCTGGAACTGGGGTGTTGATTAGTTAATAGGTAATTTTGTGGTAGAGTCTATTATTCCGGAGGGGTGAAAAGGTATGTATGGACTATTCCATCAAGGGCATCTCACTTAATTTAATATTCCAAGTCAACACATGAATCGTATTGAAACACGCGTAGAAATGTCAACTTTCATAATATATATATATATATATATATATATATATATATATATATATATATATAATCATTATATTCGAAAATTATAACATGAAAATGTTATAAAATTGCTACAAAAATTTCAACATTTCTGGTGTCTTATCAAGTGATGGTGTTGAATAACATTTATATCTTATTATTTCTTTTACCTTCTTACTATTACCTATGAAAATTTCTCAGACATTCAGGCCAGTAAATGTTACTTAATACTGTTTATTATAAACAGATCATTTACTTAAATTACTTGTATCTATAAAAAGAATATTAAACATAAAAATGTCTTTAAATAATTGTCGCACTTTGTCCATTTCATAATGTATGACGTCATTTGTTTAAATTTGATACGCCATGAGCAGTTATGAATGTACGTGAGAGATTCAGGGAAGATTGAAGTTTATAAGCAGTAAATTCGACCTTGCCAACGAACGATCCTTTGTGGCCGAGCGTTTAGGCACGTCAAGATAAATGACGGTTCCGTATAGGATGCAGGTTCGAATCCTGTCAGAGAAAATTTCTCGGACATTCAGGCCGGTAAATGTTATTCAATACTGTTTATTATAAACAGAGCATTTACTTAAAATACTTGTATCTATAAAAAGAATGTTAAACATAAAAATGTCTTTAAATATATATATATATATATATATATATATATATATATATATATATATATATATATATATATATATGTAATAATCCGTAGATAAACAATACAAGTGAGTCCTAATAATATAAAATATTAAGACCAATCCACAAAGAGAGCTTTATGTATTTATTATAACAAAACATATACAAATAAATAAATTGCATATAAGAGAATTTCAAAAGTATGCTAGGTATTTCACCACGCAGGATCTGTCAAAAAAAAAATTGTAAAAAAATAAAATAAAATAAAAAAATAGCTTAAAAATGTCAAACTTCAACAAATCAAGACAGAAAGAGAAAAAAGAAAGATGAAAAAGTAAAAGAAAAAGAAGAAAGGAAAAAAGATTGAATGGAAAGGGAGAAAGAATAAGATAACTGAAGAAGTAGCAAATCGTCTAAACAAAGCTTAAATCCAGTTTCATGGTGGTAGCGGGATTGTCAGGATTCAGACACCAGTTAAAATAAACTTGACCTATATTTTAAAATATTAACATCTAGTTTATATAGGAAAATTACTTACAGACAATTCAAAAATTAAAGACAATTTAAAAATTAAAGAAGACTTCTATAATTATTTTTCAAAAAAATTAAGGTAGATTAATTAAAATGTAACATCTAAAATAATAATATATATAATAAGATAATAAAAAAATAATAAATTAAATAATAATTAAAGTCAGTTTATTAATTAAATCTAATAAAAATGTTATATATTTCCTTTCTTCCAAATCTGCTCAATCTAAGAGAAGGGGTGTGTATAAAGTATATATATATATATATATATATATATATATATATATATGTGTGTGTGTGTGTGTGTGTGTGTGTGTGTATGTCTGTGATAATTTGTTTTATAAACTACCGTCAAGTGTGAATTGGAATCACGTGTTCAAACATAGTCTTAAGAAAAACGTAACGAACTTTTTTTCGAACCCAATATTTTAAAATATACGCAAAACATATTGATTCGGTGGTGCTCAAAAAACAGTTTCATTATATGAAAACGTTCATATGTCATTTCTTGTGTTCTGTATATTTACTTGCCCGAGCAAGTATATATACAGAATGGAAAGACCCATACCAAAGCACATCAACTCTTGACTTATCATATCCGCGTGGTAGGATCTTGAATAATAGCCTCTCATGCTATTTCTCAAGCCAAAGGTAAATAACCGGTTATCGGCTCTCTTCTGTCTAAATATTGGTATATAAGACACGTTTTACCAGGTTATCATGTACAATAGGAAATCACTGAATTGCCTATTTTGGAAAAACGATATTGAATATATTTCCAGCCGTCTTTTCTCTGTTTTGTATTTCGAATTATCTACCCCACCCACGGATAGAGGCGGTGTTTTTTTCACCCAACAGCTGCGGCGAGTGAGGGGTTAATATCTATGCCTATGCCAAATCAGTAGTTTCTAATTGAATGAAACTGATCCAGCCAGATTTGGGAATCGGCTCACCTATTCCATTATTTGTGACGATAACCATTATGCCACTCACTAATACAATAAGCTAAGGAACTATGAACAAATTATAATCGAAAGAAAAAAATTAATAGTCAGTAAAATATCGAAAATTGTACAGCCATTAAAAAAGAATTAAAAAAAACATAAAAAAATTGGCAGCATGTCCGGTTCAAAGTTTCCCCCGATCATTCTGGACATCACGATAATATTGTGGGTTCTGACTCTTGATTAAGCTCTGGCAATATTTATTCTGAGTTTTGGATCAAGGAAGATGGAGAGTCAGAGTTTGGCGGAATTAATTGAGAAAAGTTATTAGTAAGCTATTCTATATTTCTATTTCATTTGGGCCTTATTCCTATTTCATTTGGGTCATATTCCTGTTTTATTTGGCTCTATCCCCGTTTCATTTGGGCCATATTCGTGTTTCTATAGGACTATATTCGTGTTTCAGTTGTGCCATCTCATTTCACTTGAAACCTGTTAGAACCCACTGCTCAAGGACTTTACAGATAGCGGACGTATTCGTGACATTGACTCTGAGGTTCTGCGCGATGATCTATTTTTTTATTTGTAATCCGAAATTACTTCTTATTACTTTAAAGATTATTTTTGTGGATGCACTTGTTTGGGTAGATGTCCTGTTTCGTTTTTTTTTTTTTTTTGTTCTTTTTTGGGTTTTTTGGGGGTATTTTTTTTTAACTATACTAATTACATCAATCGTTCTGTGCATTCATGAGGCTAAATAAAATGATGTAATGTCCGGTAGCTTCCGAACTGCATCTACGCTTATTGGGGAAACTACCATATAATCCGGTGTGCTTTCTCATCATTAAACCTCCCAAATGAACAGGCTGGTAGACTTTTTTCGTGCTGTTGAAAATAATGGAACAATATAAAGCATCTAACACATGTATCCATGAATATAACGTATATTTTAACAAGAAATCTATGAATCTGCGTGTTTCTGGTACATGATATTTTTATGAAGGGAAAATGTAAAATAAAATTCCTTGTGGCATCAAAATATCGTCATTATGTTTTCATATCATATTTTCTACTTTCCTATGTTCCTTAATTAGCGCATGAACTTCCTGAGCTAATTATGAAATATAAGTATTTATTTATGCAATGTATTTACAGATTTTTTTCAAAGCAAAATTTTAACAACGTTGCGATTCTTAACAATTTCTCTGTAACAAAATATGGCACAATTTCATCTTATGGTGTAAAAGATAATTTGATCTGCACAACTAGTTATTTAAGGCGGAAACAAAATTTCGCTTAAATGGAATAATGGATATCGGCTTGGATTGAGGAATCGGAGAGCTGAGTTTGAATTACAGTTGAAGCCCCTCCTACTTATGTATATACCGAAATCCTGAGAATATTAAGTGCTGCTGTGTATACAATCTAAGATCAATGTCATTACGTTTAGTTGTTTAGAATACTATTTCGCTACTAAATCTAAATCTTTAGAGCACAATCTACTATATTAATTAATCAAAAGCACAAACTACTATGTTAATTAATCATGATCTAGCTTAAATAATTTGTGGAATAAATTAAGAATGCAAATTTGATTTCTGTTGACCAGACCGTAGAACAACTGCGGTGTTTTGTCAAAGATGCCAGGCAATTCTCCAAAATGGCTGCACAGACTATTGAGGACGCACAATTCAGATTCACACAAACGACTCTAATTAACAAACTGGAGGAAGGGGGATTCTCCTTGTTCTGATTTTTTTTTAACACTGGCAGACGAGAAGGACCGATGCTTCTGAAGTTAAAATGTACCCAAGAATGTTAAACTTGATGAAATTTTTCTAACACATATGAACATTCCACGCTGATTACCCGTTAGTTGGGCAAAACACAAATTCAAAAGTAATGTATTATATGTATCTGAGCTATAGATCATGAGACATGGTGTACGGCTATCTTGCCTGGGATTTAGCTGCCCAGTACTCATTTGCCGCTCATGGCATTGTTTAAACAATAGTAGATGATGTTGAGGTTTATTCAAGATTATTTTTATTCCACCTAGGGATGGATGAATGGATAATGCGTGGCCAAGTCATGGATATATATGACCTCTTTATTGTCAAAATACAACGCTTGCATAAATCTCTCTCTCTCTCTCTCTCTATATATATATATATATATATATATATATATATATATATATATATATATATATATATATATGTGCGTGTGTGTGTGTGTGTTTATACATATATCAATATGCGTGTGTGTGTTTTTAATAGGAGAGAAAGCGAATAGGAAATATCTAGCAATCTCACATGTTTCAATTATATGTAAATATATAGGAATAAAGTGTCACTGCCAACAC
>CAHIKZ030004035.1:465000-485000 GCA_903632075.3 Acanthosepion pharaonis | reverse complement strand
AATCTCAAACCAGATTGGCGTTTTCATATTCCCTGATGATGCATGTTGCGCTATTTCCCTAGTGCATGCAGACTTGAATAAACAAATTGAGAAATTAGCGTATTGTTATTGACTGAAATATTCATGTCCCCTGCATATTTGTCGCTAATATCATAAGATAGGTAAACATATTCTCTTCTGTAGGTATTTGTGTATTTAGGTCTACATTTGAAGTAAACAAATGACATATTTTCGTTTTCCCCGGCGTTGCATGTCTACGAATAAAACCTGCTATGTATATTTTCTTTATTTTGTCTCGAGTTATTTTAATGATTTTTTTTCAGCATAGGTTTTAACTAACCAGCTTAAGCAGTCTCTTTTGATAAGCGAAACAGCCCGACTCAAATAAAAATAACATTACAGTCATCTAAATGTATTAAACCAATATCATTCAAATCCTGCTTTCGGGATCATTTGCCAGTTTTTTGGGTCTTTTTGTTGTTTTTTTTGTTTGTTTTTTTTTGTTGTTTCATTTTTTTTTATTTTTATTTCTATTATCCAGTACTGCACGCAGGCAAAATCTTATTGCCAATATTGTTATCATTTTGGTGGCTTTTATTTTTGAATTTTTACTAACCGTCCTATGAATTCTCTCTCTCTCTCTCTCTCTATATATATATATATATATATATATATATATATATTATACCCTCAAGATCCCTTATAGGTGAATCCCCTTGGTAGGTAGGCGCGCTGACTCACTAGGTCATATATATATATATATATATATATATATATATATATATATATATATATATATATATATATATATATATAGTTGAAATACGTATATATATATATATATATATATATATATATATATATAGTTAATAATATGTATATATATATAGTTAATAATATGTATATATATATAGTTAATTTGATAGTTGTATATTTAGGCAGCAATCCTTCCTTTATGCATGTTTCATTAAAAACGACAGACAAGGTACTACGGTTGAGCTTTTTATTTCATTTTTCTTGTGTTCTGACAAGAGCTTTCTTTTCTGGACAAAGGGTGTGTAAGAACTGTCCGAATGTTTTGTATTTCCGAGCGCTTTCGGCTATACCTTTAGCCATTAACAAGGATGATTCCATTATCAGCTTAGCAGAGTGTGTGCATTCTGTGTAAGTTCCGTGTGTGGTAGTGATGTTTTTAATTTCCGAATACGGTTAGCACATTATGGCTTTGTTCATAGTTAATATTGTCAAGAGTTGGCTTTTTCTTTTTTATTATTAGAGCTTCCATTATTTTTAGTCTTTTTTTGCAAGTGGATGCAGTTACTATATTTGTGTTTTCTACTAGTATGTTCCTAATAGTGTCGGGTAAATCTGAGTGTGTGTTTAAATGTGTTCTGATGGAACTGTGATCAGATAGGTGTAACGTAAGACGTCTGGATAAACATGTGGTTGTGTAGCCGATGTAATTATTTATGAGTCCGGTTTGGTGAGGAACGCAGTTCCTTAAAGGGCATTTGAACTCATAGATAATGTTTGTTCTTTCTAATTTTGACTTAGTTGGTGTGTTGTTATTTTTGAGGATAAGGTTGGCCGTCTTAAATTTTTTTATAATAGATAATAAGTTTGATTTTTTATTCGGTTCAATAGGAGTAGTATATTTTCTTTATAATATGTCTTAGAGAAGATTCGTCTTGTTTGTAATTAATATGCATTTGGTTTTTTTTTGTAATGAATGTATATGATGATTTTAGCTGTGTGTTCGCTATCGTTATTACTTGCTTTGGGGAGGAATAGTCTAATTTGTTGGTCTATAAGGTAGTTAGGGAAATTGTTGTTGATTAGTGTTTGTTTAACGTTGTTAAGTTCTTTTGAGAAAGAGTAGTCGAGAGGATGAGTTCTGGTGTGCTCTATTTAGAAAGATTTTATTACTGCTACTTTGTACCTAAGTGGGCATTCGCTTTTGAAATTAAGGTGGCACGAGTTTTTGCTGGTGGGTTTTTTGTATAATGATGTAACACTTTTATTACATATATAACACTTTCATTATATCATCAATTAAATGAAAAGCTCAACCGTAGTACCTTGTCTGTCGTTTTTAATGAAACATGCATATATAGTTAGTAATACGTATATATATATATATATAGTTAATATATATATATATATATATATATATATATATATATATATATTAATATATATATATATACGTATTATTAACTATATATATATATATATATATATATATATATATAGTTAATAATACGTATATATATATATATACGCATTATTAACTATATATATATACGTATTATTAACTATATATATATATATATATATATATATATATATATATATATATATATAATACGTATATATATATATATTATTTATCTCTCTCTATATATATACGTATTATTAACTCTCTATATATATATAGAGTTAATAATACGTATATATATAGAGAGTTAATAATATATATATATATATATATATATATATATATATATATACACTACATAGTTAATAGCACATATATATCCCTCTTACTGTCCGTTGTTCCACTCAATGAACATATTTTAGACACTTCTTTTAATACCAAATATTCATTACCTTTTATTGATAATATGCGTAGAAAAGATTAAAATACAATATGCTTTCACTTCCACTTAAAACACAAGCAATGACTTATAAATTTACCATCAATTTTTTTTCAACCATATCTCTAAAAGTTAAAATTTACATAGAAGCAAAATCTTAACGGATAGAAAAAATGAACAAATGTGCAAACTTGTACGTTTTCATCTCTCTTAATATTTTGCTGATTTTTCTATAGACATATTTCGCTAATTCAATGCGACATCTGATTTTTCTTTCACCCAATTTGCCGTCTGTTATACTTTACCAAGATTTTACGTTTTTGCACTTTTGACGTAAGGATTTCGCAACTTTTATCTACCCACTTTTCTAACAGGTTATTATTTTCCAGAATCTGTAATGAACATAGTGATATCGACCTATACTATGTTGCTATGGCTATGATCGCCGATAATATCAGGGTGGAAAGTTCATATGTTTAATCAGAAAGGGTATAGAAATAAATGTAAATTAAATTGATTTAAATGTCAACGTCAATGTTTTTCTATAAAAAAAATTGAAATCGCTTTCATTTTCAACGAATGCAATCCAGAGGAAAAAGTGAATTTTCAAATCCACGCTTGAAGAGTTCTGTTTTATTTTTTTCCCATAGAAATACTTGAATAACTATTTTCGAAACTTGTATTGCTTCCGGCTGTTCCGCGACATAAGAAATGTTCCAGGTAACCAAAAAAAAAAAAAAAAAAAAAAAAAAGTAATCTGTAGCTGCTAAATCTGGTGAGTAGGAAGGACGTGGAAACATTTCCTACCTTTCTTCTGAGATTTATTTTGCAGAGAATGTCCTTGGATTATCATACAAGCGAAGAATAATTTATTTTCCTTTTTACCAAGCAAGACACTTTAGACAACGTATTTATTTCCAGCGATCGCCTTACTAGCAATAAAGAAGGACAGATATTCCAAAATGGACGATAAACAACGAGGAAGTAATGAAGAAAATGTCAACACAAACTGACATACACAAAATCTGGAGTAGGCAGCTGAAATTATTCGGATGCATAACGAGGAAGGAGGGTTTGGTAAACTAGACCCTCACAGGGAATATTGAGGTTAAAAGAGATAGAGAAAGACAGCGAATTACTTAACTAATAAGCTTTTGGGAATAAATGTCGGAACAGGTGTTGCGGGCCTTAGCAAAGGCAGAAAATCTGCTAAGAACCACAGGAGAAAGACGTTGTGGAGAGTCATGATATCTTATGATCTGAATGGCCATGTGCCATTCTGACGGCAAAATATAATTTTCTATTTGTGATCGATGGGATCACCAATATTTGTTTTATGACATATAAGTCAACATTACCTCACTTACTAGAAAATAATCAACTTATTCAGGAATTGATTCTCATAGAAGTGCGAGCCTATTTGAAATAATGTTCATTGATACTTTCACCATATTTTTAAAGCGCTATGCGTGATACACGCGTAGGTGATCATGTATCATCAGGAATGGAGCGATTACTTGCTCCACACGATGAGATGAAAATTGACTAGCTTTGATTTTGAGGTTTTGATGAATACAAGCAAGTCTTTCCTCCATTGATCCGGGATATATTTGTTAGAGGTGATATCAGCCGCTAGACGCTTGTCATCTAGATACTAGAGATCTTTATTATAAAGCAGAAAAAGGGCACGATGGAGAAGAGCGACTTAGGAACCGTATGCATTGATTTCTTCAGCGGACTGGCTATTAACAACCTTATGGAACTCACAGAAGATAATTCATAAATAAGAAGACTCTTCCCGTGAATACATAAATGGATAATTTGCGTAGCAACACCCTTTTCACAGATCTTTGAAAAATCTAAAGATATCATTCCCGTGATGTATCTGTTATCAGGCGCTTCATTGATTCTATACGTCATCCTAGTTAAGGCATCAGTGGGGATCTGGAGGTGCGAAACATATACTGCTTGTTGCTCAGTGTAGTTGTTTATTTTCAAGAGATCAACAGTTTTGGATGACATTGTGTAGGCAGATGAGGGAATATTGTGACGTGGATGAACTCTCACCCAAATGCTTTTAAAAAACCCGTACAGCTGGCCTTGTAATTGAGTTTAATCGTTCTTCAGGCAGCAGTTAAAAAAAATTGCCAAGATTGAGATATCTCTGGGCTAATGTTTTTTTGTTTTGTTTTGTTTTGTTTTTTTTAAGAATAACGGCAGGCTTTTTGTCCGACCAGTGGTCATTGTAGGGTCACAGATTTTAATAATGTATCGAACCGATATAAACATATGAAAAAATGGTGGCCCTGTGAAATTATAACCATAAGGTTAGGTATGCGCTGCCCTTTGCCATCTAGCGTGTAGTTACAGGCAAAATTGATTGCAAATAAATTAACCTAATTTGATGGAGATGACATATCCTCAAGGCCATTTATAATAGAATGTTTCCTTCTATTGAGAATCGTGCTCTTCCAGATATCCTGGAAATGAAGAGTTTGCTCTTCAACTATCACATGGACTGCCAGCGCTTAACTCGTTTGTGCATTTTCCAAGAATCTCCGTCACGTTATTGGGTAGGGACAGTTCTGAATTAGGTAAAATTTATCCTATACTGTTTCCTTTGATAGAGATTGTAGTAGTGTTTATGACGTACTATGACCGCGGTATATTCATGCGTGAATCATAGTTGATGCTTTTTTTAGGGTGTACAACTTCCAAACCGGAACGAGATTATAATTATAATTTAGCAAGCAGTTCTTTATATTTAGTTTTAACAAAAAAGTTTACAAGCGTGAAGCAGTAGCATATTTGGTATTATTTAAAAAAAAATATATACTATAATGAATAATACGCCATCGGTCGATGTTATTAACAATAGGTTACTAGCTTGCTGGTTGTTTCGAAATATAGCTCTGTGCTAAAGTTTGCCCAGTCCAATAAATATGATTATCATTGCTCTACGTGTATATTGCAATGGGTGGTAGAGAATAAGAGAATGAAAATATGTCGAAGAAACCTTTGGGGTTTTGTTAAAATATACAATCTGGTAAGCTCAATGGCAAATAATACCCATTCATTGTTATTCTATACATATGTGTATATGTGTGAATGTTATTCTATACATATGTGCATATGTGTGAATGATCGGCACTAGGATTTGCAGAGATATACGTATGTTAGGTATGTAATGCGGAGTAATATGTAGCCAGAGCCATTAATTTCTGAATGGTAGTTTTTAAATGCAGCTGTTTGAAACAGGGACATGAAACTAAGATGCGACTTCGCAGAGTGTCTTCGAATCCAGGGAGGTAAGAATTCAATATGATATCTTGAAGTTGACATGAATATTTTACTCAGCCGGTGAGTTATTATTTTGTTGCAACTTCTCCTACCACGTTGATAACAAATTCCTTTATTCATGAAAATTCATAGCATCATTATAGAGCCGTAGCTATATTCCCCTGTCTTTTCTATAAACTTACGCAAACTATATGCTAATTTATTGTTTTCCCAATCATAAAAAAATGTTTCTGCTTTTGATATGATTCTTCAACAAATGTTTTCGATATATTTTTAATATTGTTGAAGCTAGTGACCAGAAAAAAAAAGACAATTGTTATATGGGTCGTAAAAACTGACCGATGTAGAAAATAAACGGTATGTGTGTAAAAATTCCAACCTCATCTCAATGTGTGTTTACTGCAAAATATTGGCAAAAAATAACCTGTCTCCATCGTTTTACTTCTACAGTAATCTTACAACTTATACTTTCTTAATTATATATTTAAAATGATTTTGTCTAAAGAGTAAAATAAAGGGATAGGTGTGTACGAAGACATTGATAGCTTTCTGTTATGGTCCAGGTTAGGACCAAGGAAGAACAACACGAACACAAGAGTAGAAATAACGAAGGTATATTACACGAAATAATAATACAAGATGTGGAAGGTGTTAGTATGACTGTCAGTCTGGTTTGGAGTGAACTACTATCGGCTCGACTCGATTCGATATTGACTTGCCACTCCCACCCACGAGGGAAAGATGTGGCACAAGGCCAAGTTTTAAAAACAGAATCGGGTTGGTCAACCTCCCCGAACGAGACTCTGCCCTTCGGCGGAGCCTCGTCCGGGCTCCTCTCTTCTCATAGGCAGAAAGTTCGACCGTCAAGCCGAAACGGCTCGACTCGATTCGGTATCTAGCCACCCCCACGAGGGTTGCATTTGGCACAAGGCTCTGTTTAACGTGGGTTACCCGAGCCCGTAGGCTCGGACAAAAAATGCCCGTAGAAGCCGTATAAACGGGATCGTGTTGGTCAACCTCACCGAACGAGACTCTGCCCTTCGGCAGAGCCTCGTCCGCGTTCCTCTCTGCCCAGTGGCAAAGAGTTCGACCGTCAAGCCGAGAAGCTCGGCTCGATTCAACCCTCTCTCTTGAGAGGCGTAGTATACATAGTGTTAGAAAGAGTTCATTCTGTACTTATAGGTAAGGACCCATGACATTTTCTATATTCTGGATAATAATACACATGATCCATATTTTAATACTGATCTCCCTCTCAGCTCAATTAAAATGTGTGAAAAATTTAATGTGTGTAAATTTTAGTAACGTGAACAAAAAGGGCATCTCTTTTTGTGATTTAGATTAAGATTTATTTCATTATTTCACTTCACTTTCAATTTTTATCTATTTATTCGTATATTTATATCGATAGATAGGTCTGCTGCTTGGAAGATCCGTTCACTGTCTTATGCTCGTCATTTTTTTCTTACATATTTACAAGTTCACACTTCGTCTATGCTTAGAATATTGCTGTCACTCATGGTTGGGTATCCTATTATATATTAAAAATCATTGACAAAATCCAAGGCAGAATTTGCAATGTTATTGGCCGTGACCCATCATCATGACTGTCGTCACTTTCCACCACGGTAATGAAGCATCTCGGCGCCTTTTCTATAAATACTTTCATGGTACATGTTTTAATAAACTCTCCTCTGTTATACCTAGATTCTATAAATTTAAGCGCATTCTTAGCCCATCTCATAATTTTATAATGGAAATGGCTAGATATAACTCTGATCTAATCTAAGATTTTCTTTTCTCGGACTTCCCGCTTGTGGAATTGTCTTCCGGCTTTATGTCTTTGATCTTCAAAAATTCAAATTCAATAGCACTCATATTTTTTCTGTCTGTTTAAATTCTGTTATTTTATTGTGCACGGTGCTTATTAGCTTTTTTTCGTATATTCTTTTATATTCAGTAATCCGTTTGTTGTTAGCTGCTCTTTTGAAGGAATGCTTGGAGCAGAATGATTTTCCAAAAAATCTATATTTATAACTATATTACCTATATTTCTAACTCTCTGATCTCGCGAAAGAACTTTTTTCCACGTGTAACAGTGTACGGTAGGATATCTGATAACCTTCACCTTCAACATCAGTTCCCACCATGAAAGTTAATCCCACTTGAATCTTAATCTGGATGCTGATTAGATGTAACTGATGTCTTGTTTTGACTACTGCTACTGTCCATGTTTCGATTCTGGCTTCGTTTTAAGAATTGCTGTTATTTCTTTCTTTCTGCATTAGAAGCTCCCATGCTGCTTTTCCTTATATGTTACGCCTACTAAGGAGCCTAGCATATCCGCCGATTATTTCAGGCGTCTAACTTTAAGGTGTTCTTCTTTGTCTAGTATCTTGATTTGGTTCCACAAGTGCTGACGTCTTCGCCATTCGTTTCATACATGATCAGACATGCAGGATTTCACATCTCAGTATGCCTTTTCATTGTTACTCCACCCTTACTGTTAGGGGTGGTTTGTTTCGTTTTTTTATTGTTTACCATGACTGAAAGGAATCGAGTACGCGCAATTTCGTATCATACCTAGCCGCTGTTTTAGGCTTTACGCGACAGAGATTTCAGATAGGAACTGATCTTTAATATTATCCTGATGTGGTATACACCACAAAACTTCTGAATCTTTTCCCGATAAAACCTTTACGTATGAGAGACAGACCTTGGCAATTTGATGGAGATCCTCCTTGTTCCTTCTGTTTCCGCCTGTAGATGCTGATGTTGTGTTTGCCGGGTAGTTATTTTTCTGAAGGGTACGATTGTTACAGATCATTTCTTGTTGGCAAGTATATAGTTAACCACATGATTTTAGCACGGTACCGTAGGCATCAGATGATCCTTTACTTCACACACTATGGGTGGTCTTGTCAATCCGAGTGAATTTGATGATATATTGGTTGCGAGTTCAGTCCCTCCTGTGTCAAGCATTGTGTACTTGCACTCAGTTGAAACGGGTGAACAATAACCGAACAGTACTAAATAATAATAATAACTAGTGGATGTACCTACAAATGAGCAGGGAAACGAGAACAGTCTACGCCCCGTAGATCATGAAAATGTTCATTGCTTGTAGGTTACCCAGATCGATATAGACATGAGGAAAGTCTAAACCATTTGTAAGGTACATTAAATTTATTCAGTCCGTGCAGTCTGACAACAGGGTAAATTCATATTTTTTTTCTGGCCGTGAACAGATTATAATTTAGCACAGATATCCTACCTTACGCTGCTACACTGAAAATATTGTTGCCCGAGATCAAACAGTTACAAATATAGTTAATATATTTATAAATATAGATTCGTTTTAATCATTTCACCCCAAGCAAGTCAACAGAACGACTAACACGCAGGGGAATACATAATATGAAAGAATATAAGAAAAAAACATTAGGAAGGCCGGTGGCGCCCAACGACCGTAACTTTGTGATAACAGCAACAAAAAATAGGACAAAAAAGTCTGATTATAAATAGTGCAAATAATAACTCCTCAGCCTATAAATTCAGACAGAAATCAACATTATATATTCTTACACATACTTGGCTTTATCCACATACCGGTGAGAAACGTCTAACTCCATCACTCATGAGACCGATTACGTATTTATTGGATTATAATATTTATTTGTTTTTATTATCGGTATTAAATTTTTCTAAGACGGCAAATGGACATTTTTATTCGATACTTCTGCAATTTAAATAAGTGTCTTTTTCTGTTTGCAAAGCTACAAGAAGTGAAATAAATGATTTTTTTCTCTTTTTTAAATTTTTAGTACTCTATTATTTTTTTCTTGGCAGTTGTCTGTGTTTTTCAGATATATTTAATGTTTCAGTTAAAGTATCATTCCTACATTTTCTATACCACCTTTTGCTTTTAACGCAAGAGAATAAAGAAAACATACAAAGAATAAATGCTATGTTGAATTCCGACTTTATTTCAAATTAATTTGCTGCAAATCGTTTCATTCACGCTTGAGTATTAAACAGTGTAATTCTTCCAATCGCAGTCACATTGTGTTTTCTGGTGTCCGATTCTAATTTTCTTCGATGCATTTTCATGAATCGCTACGCTTATATCAATCTATTAATAATAAATATAATGAATATTAATCATTCTCTCTCTATTCCGTCACCCACGATGTATGAGAATCAAGTAGCACCATTCTCAGAATCGAACAGCCAGATTACTCACATATATTGTTTTATTATAGAGAAAATTGAATACAGAAGACTGGTAAACATAGTGTGCCACAAGTTCTCCAAACCATCCCACTCAGGTTTTGAATTGCTTATCTTTTTCCTAGTTTAGTTTCCAACCAAGGCTGAATAGCCTAGACTAATCTATTATTTAACAAATAACTGTAGGGGGACAAGTTTTCACTATTTACATTATTCGGATTATTGTCCTCATCTTTGTTGCCATATCACAACGTTTCGGCTGTTGTACGCTCCGGCCATCTTCAAGTGGTTGGAATGTCGAAGTGAACCCTTTATTTCGCTCGCTGGGGTAGACTCTTCCAGTTCCACGTGCCATGTCTAATGGATGTCGGTTATCAGATATCCCCTGTTAATTCACCTCTACAAGTTCTCCACGGCCGAAACGTTGTGATAAATATGGCAGCAAAGATGAGGATAATAGTCCGAATAATGTAAATTGTGTCCATAATACCTTATCTCAGAAATGTAGACAGATACTAGAGAACTAGTGTTGTATTCATAATTTTCTTAATTGTCTTTGAGCATAAGTGAATGTAAGGAAATCGACTGGAATTCGAACTTGGTACTCCGAATTCTCATTCGGCGACGCTATCGATGACAGAGTGAGCACATCCATCCCATGGACTTCTCTCTTTCAGTCTATCTCTCATTCGCTCTATCTCTCTTTCGTTCTATCTCTCTTTCACTCTCTTTATGTACAGTCTCTGTTCTGCAGAATTTTGCATTCTACATTTTTAGTTATATACGACCAAGCATAAGCAATAAATCATAAAAAGGATTGATGTATTAATGTCCCCAAAGTGCAATAATAGAGAGATATTCTCAGTATGTCAAGGAGAAACTGTGATAACTTTAAGGGAAAATATTAAAATTCTCAATTTAATAATGAAACGCACGAGGTACGTTCAAAATGTATCCATCTTTACTTTTCAAAAGATTGAGAATATTAATTTTTTAGCAGAATCTTGGTGATACTTAAGCTGAAATCATCCAGAAGATTCAGCAGGCCTTGACGATGATGCTATGAGCACAGATGGTTCCCCTCAGTGGAGAACGAAGAATGCACACGCGGACCATCCACAAGACAAAAGGAAATAAACGCAGGAAACTTATATTCGACTTTATCATGCAAAGAAATCCAGTGGTATTCCCTCCCTAAGTGGTGGTGGAGTGGCAGATGCAACTCCGTATGGAAATCGTTTGATTTGCAGATTGGGGAAGAGCCAGAAATCACACAGTGCGTAGTCAAGAGAGTAAAGAATTCTCGCCACCGAAGACAACGTGGGCTCAGGAAATTTTGTCATTAGTCTAAGTGTACCCATCCAGGTTCGACACAGTAACTCCTTGTGCTACATCACGTCTCAATGGGAAGGTGAGGTAAGTAACATATCTACCTTTATTTGTGTGATAATCATGAGAATATTAGAAGTCCCACCAGGATTTATGATGTGTGGCCACAACCGTAACAGCAGGATTTATGAAAAAGACATATTGTCGTTAGTAGACGCAGAAAAGGAAAGACTTATCTCAAAAAGAATATAGTGAAGGAAAATGAGAAGAAAGGAAAAAAAAATATCATTTGTAAAAAAAAGAATTGTATGGTGGATAGTAAAAGAAAATTTGAATAGCAATTGTGCGTGAGTGTGGCTTTGGGATGGTTAATTACCCTCCTATTCTCCTGATTTGACGATCATATATTCTCTAACATGGAAAACACTTGGCTATGAGGCAGTATCGCATTGATTATGACGTCATATCTGTTATTGATTACTTTTCTCACCGACAGAATGAAAGCTTCTTCTTCAATTGGATCTAAGTACTGTTAACACCGATGTAAGAATTGTGTGGCTCCAATGGGGGTCTATGTTGAAAAAATAAACCTCATTTAGTCCCATTCCATGAGAGTATCTTGGTCAGCTTATGAACTTTTCAGCTGACCTTCGTATGTTGTTTAAAGTCTTTAAGTTGATTGTTCATCATTTACTCTCATATAAGACCGATATTAAATAAAATTTAATTACTCCTATCTTTCTTCCCAATGATTTCTTTGTTTCTTAATAATTTTTTGAGATTTTAGAAGCTAGCACAATTCGGATTTTTTTTTTCTTCTATTAAAACACGTCTTTGATATATTTTTACTTTCTAGATTATAGAATCACCAGTTTGTAATTTGCCCGTTGGGTTTTCTTTTTACGAACAACAACCCATTCATTCTTCATTAAATTCGATGTTTAGTCTTTTCTTCTAGATTTCGTTATGCCTACTTTAGGAATTCCTAGTTTTTCCTTTCTGTGTTTGCTACCAACACTGTGGCATCGCCATAACTAATTTTGTTAGAAATGTGCTCGTCAATGACGAATCCGGCTAGGCTTTTAATTCTCTCAGAATCATCTGACAGTAAAATTTAAATAAGAGAACAAATATGTTTGTTTTTCTCCCCTTTCTATTTTTTTCTATATTTATTGAAGTTGGGGGTTTGTTACCAGTACAAATTCTTTATTATTCTAAAATAATTTCCAACTTAATCAAGCTTTCATAGCAATTAAAACAATTCTTTATAACGTATTTTATCACACGTTTTTACGTATACATCCTTTTGAATTTATATTGTATTTTTAAGATTATTCTGATTATAAATATCGCCTTCGTTATTCCAGTGCCTTTGACGAAATAATACTGTTCTTGTCCGCTTATACGTTGATTAAGATAAAAATCGCAGAAATTTCTGGGACGCATAATGAGGAGTTGTGAAAGTGGTATTTACAGAGCATATGGGAGGCAATAGGGTCATTGGATTAATGAACTTATGTGCAGGAGTAGAAGAAACGAGAGTAAAAACCAAACATTACTAAGCGCTACAAAGTATAGTAAGTTGTCGAGAACTATGGGAACCCACGTCTTGAAGTGACACAACACATAGAAGAAAATAAATAAATCTCTCCTACCGTATTCTATCCAATACGTTTGGATGTATCTCTATCTATAAAAGGCAGGATGTCTGTGTGTGTGTGAGTGTGTGTGTGCGCGTGTGTGTGACGAATGCACGGCCGCAATATTCGACAGATTTTCACCAAAATTTACATGCACATGTTCCAAGTTAGCGGGAAGGCCAAGACCGACATTGCATTTCCCAACTCCCGTCGATAGTGGAAATAATCGATTTTTTCATGCTTCTACGGCAGTTTTCAAGTAGTTTGCGGCAATTTTGTACTGGCCAGAGTGATAGCCTATAGCTGGCTGCTACGAATAGGCAGGAAGATTCTATTGGCTGGCGTGAGAGCCAACAGCTGATTGACACGAATGTCAACTAGCATGTAAAAAAATCGATCGCCGCATTCGTCACAAGTAGGAAAAATTTAAATCTGCATGGCACTTTACTCCAATTGGCTCATTCGCTTGCTTAAACTCAACGTTGATTCTGATTCCGCAGAACTGGGTTGGGTGTGAAAAAGTATTTGTTGTTAACATTCTTTTTTCATTCGGTTTTTCCAGTTACGAGTCCTTTTTTTAAAGCTGATTGTTGTGTATGATACACCTAATTTACATAAGCGGACTTCCGACCATATAAATATGGGTTGGTACCGGAAGACGGGGAAGATAGTAGAGATTAAGAAATTGAATCCAGAGACTCTGCCCGACTGCGATTTAGTCAACCGATTATGCAGGAACAGTCTTCCCAAGAATATACCAAACTAACTGTAAATATTGTGTACCTATTCTTTGTTTCAATACATTTTGTTAACGTACATTTTGTGTTGTATTATTCCATGCTTATTTAAGCTTCAACACTGATCGTTTTGTGTTCATTTTGTTTAGTTCTTTTTTTTGTAACAGATTTAATGTTTAGTATAGAGCTTAGAAAAAATTCGCAGTGTGAGATAGGCAAGAAGTAAGGCATGTAGCAACATCAGCACGGCAAAGGGCTTTCCTTTAAAGGCAAGGAAGGGCAAAAATATTTTAAGTCAAGTGATAGCGATTGCTGTACGAGTCGTACGATTTTTGAATCAAGCACGGGCAACGCCGGACCATGCTGCTAGTTATCTTATATGTGGAAAGAACATGCAATTTTTTTTTTGTTAGATGCCTGGATGAAAACACAATATTGTATCTTGTATGCCACGAACTTTAATGCATTATAGCCTGACTAAATAGGATCTTAAATTAAACAGTGTTTCAAAATTACATTCCTTGTGCCGGCAGCAACCGGAAAACTGATACAGCCTTTTCAAAATTGACAGTGACAAATTGATATTTGAAATTTTCTCTCTCTATCTATCTATCTATCTCTTTCTCTCACTCTCTTTCCTTCCTTCACATTTGCGCATATAATTTTGGAACTTAACAATGTTGACTGTGATTGCAAATGTAGAGTCATAGGAGGCAATTTAGCTAATACAACGCGCACACACACAAACACGCACATTGTATGGGCATTTGATCTGTATTTTCTGTGGATTACAATATAATTAGCAAATTTGATAGCTTGAAATAGGAATGTCTTTAAGGAAACAGCAAAATGCAGTTGTTAGGTTAAGTATGCTTTTGATGGTTATATTCCTCTAATAATAATAATAATAATATATGTGTGCCTATATGCGTTAGCCTAGTACCTTACTCCCAAATAGTTTGCTATAAATCCTAAAATATCTGCATATTATCAAACAACGATATTTCAAAAACAAAAAATATGAACCTATGATTGAATTCGTATATTAAAATGTAACAAATAAAATATTGCCTTTTCTTGATATTATGTTAACTCGAAATGTCATCGGAATAAACTTAAATATTACTGTTGAGAATCATTTGTAAACAACTCTGTAAGTTTTATGTAGATCACAATAATACTATAAAATAATCAAACGTTTTATTAAATCCCTTTAAAATTAGCAGCTCCGAATATCTACCTGAGAAAGAAATAAATAAATGAAATTATTTTAAAAAATCCCCCCTACAACTTATTTATTTAGCAGGGAATGTCTGAAAACGAGCGAACAAAAAAATAAAGTACGTTACAATATGTAAAAAAAATATTCTTTCAAAAATATTCTTTCAAATTTTTGGAACTACCAGCTTTTCTCGTTTCGTGCGCATGTGTAAAACCGGGAACATCAGCACATCCCATTTCGATGAAATCCTATCGGATGAAGCGCATCATATAACTTTTTTATAATTTCTTATAATATGTGTGTATATATATATATATATATATATATATATATATATATGAAAAATTTCTCAGAGATAACCTATAGAAAAAGACAATATTTATAAATGTAAAAGACAATAGGAAAACTGTAAAAAGTCTACATTGGACGAAACGTTTCGGCAACTATTACAGTTTTCCTATTGCTTTTTACACACACACACACATATATATATATATATATATATATATGTGTGTGTGTGTGTGTGTGTGTGTGTGTGTGTGTGTGTGTGTAAACCACGAAAAGTACAAATCATCTCATAAACATTCTACACATTCGCACACCCGAGCAGACGGGTGCATCGCCGTACGCGCGTCAACAAATACAAGCGCACAGGTACACATATAAAAAAAATATCTTGCACCAATGATATGTGCATATAAAAAAGAAAATAATAACTGTTATAAATATAATAAATCTTTAACAAAAAGATAAATTTATACCATAACAAAGTCTTTTCCAAATAGACTATACAGCTCTAATTATATCGGTAAAATTTCCTTAAATCTAAATAAGAAAATAAACGAACATGAATCTTCTAAAAGTTAGAAACATACTCAATGCATGTGTAGTAATGGATCTTTAATGGCCACTATTACGACCTGTCTTTTTCCTAATGGAGCGACACTTCTTTTACTTTGACAAAATTCATCTTTTGCTACATTCCTACAAAAGATGTAAGAAGAAAAGAATAATATATTCGCCCACTGTACAATATTTATATTAGCACCCGAGGAATACATATGCATTGTAATCTGATGTATGAATATATTACTAGCCCTGTTAATGTTGTTTCTTTATCAAATTATAATATATTTTTTTCCAGAGGTTCTGAATGAGAATGACTATCGGAGACAAACAGCTGCGCAAAAGGTTTTGGTCACATCTTATAATCCAAGCCAGATACAGTTTCTTTTTTTAAAAGGAAATGTTTATAAAGGGAATTCATTTCATAATGTTCATTTCTGTATTTTTAATAAAAGTAATGAATATATCTTTCATATGCCGAATATAAGCGCAGTACGAAATTAGCAGCTAGGTATCATCATTTTATTGAAGCAATGTCTAGATGAAACTATATGCACTATACTAACAGCTTCTTCTCTCAGATTCCGCCCTTGTGGAACTTTCATTAGACTTGCTTTCCAGTGAACGTTCATGTTAAAAAATGTAAATGCGGTATCAATCGGTATAATCAACCTTATTTCCGTTTTTTATTGTCCTATCTCCTTAATAATGTCTTCTTTTTTTTTCATATTATGTCAACCTAAGTAACACCTTGTGTGTTAGTGCTTTCATTGCATTATATGTGGTGAATGATTAATACAGGACTCTTTAGCCGTGGTTGCCAACAATTCTAGAAGGGTAACTCTGAATTGAATACAAAACTGTATGTAGTCCTGGCAATACATGTAATTGAGGTAAAAGGATGGGTATTCTTGAAACATTTTTGATTTGCTGGGGCAGTGGAAGTATTCAGGACAGAATTATTACGAAAGTATTTATCACTGTCACTGACATTAAGTTGATCGGTGTTATATTCAGTACCTCAGCTCCAGAGTTTCATCGAGTAAATCTTTTTGTAAATGTTCAGTCACTCTTTAGGACTGAAGGATCCTGGAAACAAAGAAACTGTGCACACGAAACATATTTCCCAAATAGCAAATAAGCGAAAAGCACAATGCTTTATATATATATATATATATATATATATATATATATTTACACACGCTCTATCTCTGATATTGAGCACTTTATTCCATAAATATAGCACACCTTAAGATTATATATATATATATATATATATATATATATATATATATATATATATATATATATTGACCATTATCTCTGTTGTTGAACGCCTGCAAATCTTCCCGATAACATGTATAGCTCTGACAAATCATTCAGTTTCCTCACACGTAATCGTTGTGTTTTAAGTCATGTCGTTGGGTAGTATTTCATTCTGATGCCACATACAAGAGTAGACAGGCTTTCCTATCACCAGATTCATACTCCCTCACATTCTCTTGACCATGAGTAGAGGCTCATCCTTGATTCTTGTTGAGGAAATCTTCTTCCAACTCGACCCATTTAGTGTACCCACACCGGATTTCCCCAAAAAGAACAGAGATCCTACTGAGTGATATGCGCAGAACCCTGTGACTGGTGTCAGACCTCATTTCTAAATTATACTTCCATAAGGCAAGCAAATGTAACAGGATCGCAACCCTCGTCCTAAAGAAATGTGCTCCCGATATGGCTTCAGTTCTATCTAAAATCTACAACTATTGCCTTGCTGATTCCTGCTTTCCAGCTTGAAGGAATTCGTCCTCTGTAGTTCTTTATTTTAAGAACTCTGGAGTTCATTCTGACTCTTCTAACTCATAGTCTCCTTGGCAAAGAATTCGAGTATTTAATCAATGCTGAAGTGGTTAAAAATTTTATTTCTTACAAAATATTCTCTGATAAAAAAAATATGGTTTCTTTTTTTTTCCAGGTTTACAGTTGATGACCAACAGCTATAACTCAATATGTATATAAAGCTCTTTAATATAACGCCATGGTTCGAGCTGTGGCTCCTGATATCTGGGTGTTTGACAGAATTGGGAAGGCTCGTCTTCTACATAAGCTCCAGGGTTATCGTATTACAGGACGGTTGAATGATTTAAGTCAATTGCTCCTATCAAATCGTGAAATGAAGGTCGTTATCAACGGGCTCACTTCCAGATCCTTTCTCACGAACGCGGTTAACCCCAAAGCGCTATCCTGGTTTCTACGCTGTTTCTGATTCTCATCAATGATCTTCCTGGTGTCATCAGATCTCAAAGTAGGCATTTATGCAGGTGTTACTACCATTTACTCCTGGGCGCTGCTCGTGAAAAGGACCTCCAATCAGTTTCTAACGGGTGCAAGAAATGGCTTGTAGATATTAATGGTCTCGTTTAACCATCAGAGACAATATTTCCTGTCCGCCATCGTTTTGAGAGCAACACACTGTGGCTTCTTGGCCTTCCGTTTTCCACTGACTTGAAGTAGAGCGACTGCGTCGAATCAATAGCTACATCTACTGCAAGGAAATTTGTGTCACTTTGTCGTGTCAGAATGCTTTTCTCGTCAGAGACCATGCACATTTAAAAATCAACCATTAGACCGTGCAATGAATACTGTTAATATCTCTGGTCTGGTAATCCTGCTATTCATTTCGAGGTTTTTGAAGGAATCCAATGAAGGATCTACAAATGAATCGAACCTGACTTGGAATCTCGATTTCGCTCACTTTCTTGCCGACGAGTCGTAGCTTCGCTTTGCCTTTTCTACAAATATATTCATGGCAATTGCTCTGACAAGCTTTTTCACCATAAGCACAGTCTTTTCACTCGTTTCACTTTCTGTAACTTGTGGCATTCCCACCTGGCTTGGGTTGACGTGATTAAAAACAAATCATCAACCAAGCCGTTGTGTTGCATGCAGTCTGTGGCATCATGCTCCCTCATCCTGAGAAATCCTCCCTTCATCAACGGCTTGTATCAGAGGCTTCTTTCTCAACTAGAAATAATTTGGTACTATTCAAGCTACCATCAATTTCAATCAACATATGACACAATGTATACCAGAGGTCAATTACGAAATCTGAATTTAAACACCTATATTATAATAACCAAAGTATTCAATAAAATATGTTTATGTGTCGATTTATAATTTCAATTGAACATTCACCACAATTTTCACTGTTTTCTTTAATGATAACTTCCAGTCAATTTGTTGTTTGCGCTCGCAGGTGAAATGCATGAACATATTCCAAGCATAAGATAACTTTTGGCAAGAGATAACTTGAATTTTAACTTGATTAACCACTAGTCAACTGTTCGTTAACAATCAATGATTTAAGTACTACTATTTATGTACATACAAAGCATCAGAACCTTTGCCTTCACGCTACAACCTGTTTTATTCTTATAGCTTGGATTGTGCCACTTTTCTGCTGGCTTGTTTCTCTTTTTTTATTTTAAATCATTGCTTATTACAATGTAATTTCATGTTAGCTTAATCATAGAATTTAATCTTATTTTAATCATCTGCATCCTATATCTAACTTCTTGATAGTAATCTTACGTTTAAATTAATTATAAAATGATACGTTCTCAGATATTTAAAAAAAATGGATTCTCATTCCCTATTTTCTAAGAATGAGTTTTGTGCGATCGTCTTCAGTAAAATGGACACACTGCACTCAGACATAACCTGTGTGGTAGATTATAGATTTATTTGATAAAATTGATGTTCTACAAATCAATTTCCTTAGCAGTATATGTTGCAGTCTAAGGGGCAATAATTGCTGATCGATTTGGAACACTACAAGTTCCTTAATATTCAGAAATATTACTTCCTCCACATACGAGTTTCTTAAATGTTACAACCAAGCTCATATTCTGAAGCATCTTCCCTATATTCCTTCTAGATTCTTTAGGAATATTCACCATTGGGTCAATCAATAGGAAAATACATGGATTACATAAAAGATTCTTCACAAAAATGGTGCACAATCAAACGACATTTTTGGTCGGCCGGGGTCATGCGCAGTTAAAATATAGGATCATTATGTATAGAAATGATGCCAGTCAGG
>CAHIKZ030004035.1:390000-460000 GCA_903632075.3 Acanthosepion pharaonis | reverse complement strand
AGAACAGGCGGAAAGAAATAATTTAGCAATATATTAAAGGTAATGAAGAGAAAGCAAACAAGAGCTGGTTCAGCTCATGGTTAGCAAGTTAATCTAGATGCCTAGATGATGACGAAGTAGTGAGTTTGATCCGTACTGATTGGTTATCACATATATGGTGATCTTTTAAGCGTAGCTGAGATGTGGCACAAAGCCGAAAGAATAAGACACCCAGTGAGGATCGTAATCTCTACTCGGACTAGCGAGACCATCTTGCTAACCATTACCCTGCGCCGAGATGTCTGGTTGCTCTTCTATGTGCTCCTCTAACAAACTAAATTAGGTTTCGCTAATGAGGACGGAATGATCAGTACGTGTTCGATATTTTCTGAATTGCCGTCTACCGTAAATTACCTACAAGCAAACGGAATATTAATAAAAAAATAATTTTTGTCTTAGTCGATTCTGATATATTAGCTTATACAACAGTACTTCTTTTATACGCCACCAGCGTACATGGCTTATCCACAGGTTACTATGTTTTCTACCTCTATCGAAATTGAATTTTGATTAAAAATTATAGACTTACCTTGTGAACGAGAAAAAAATATTTATTTACTTTTATTTATATTTACATAACGTTATTCCTCGGTTTTTCCTGATCATGGCATCCATCCTCGGGATGTGTTCAGACGAGCTCAAGACTGATAGGCGTTTGTTACACTTGCTCTTCCCGTTTAAAAGCATTCTACTGACCTTCACGACGCCTGCTCCATACTGCGCCAACATCCGGTAATGGATTTCCGCAAGTTTGACTCGCTCTGCCCCCTCAAGGTGCAATCGCTGAGTGGAGCATCCAGTACGCATGACATCGTTGCTCCTTGCCACTCGACTGAACACTGGAACACTGGGTGCGGCTAGCTATACGTTAGCCCCTGCGGGCGAGTGGTGTCGTGTGTTAGCGCCTCCCTGTTATCATTACCAGGTAATTTCAGAATTGCCTTTACTTTCTGATTTAACCTCGTATGAAGGAAATAAAATTAAGCAAACAATTTAGAATCTTTAACACTGCAAATCAGCAGAATTACATACTGCTGTCTGAACTATTGATAGTTTTTGTTCTGTTATGGTCCTTGCTGTAATGTTTCTTAAGCTATACTTCATACAGGAAGAAAAAGTTGCTTGCATTGATGGAGGAAGATCATTTGGATGGATGATAATACAACGCTTTATACTATTTATCAAGGAGGGAGGCTTTTCGAATCTTTAGCGAGGACCGATTTTAAGCTGGAGAAGAAATGGAAGAATTTCCATCTGCGTGTCTTGGGTACCTGACAAACAATAAAGAAATGATAATCCCAAAATATAGTCAAGCATAAGATTGCTGATCATAGAAACTGGATTCGGAATAATGGAACCAGTAATTTAGAAGTAAGAATCCGAAAAGTGATCATAAAAGTATTAGGTTGGTGCAAAAAATAATGTCGTTTTTTGACGTTTGAACGTCAAAAACGACATTATTTTTGCACCAACCTAATAATTCTCTATAATTAGATGTGAATAAGGGATGTGTTTCTTTTTTACGGTTTATCAGCCGTTTGTGGAGTTTTTAGAGCTGAAACTTATTTCGGATAGTAAGATTACCTTATTTGACGGCATATAAGGCGAATTTTTTTATTAAAAATTCCTTTTAAGCGTTTTTTGCGTTTTATATACCATATGTGGATTTAAAATTCGCGATAGTCGGCCGAAATAAGCTACCTCTCAACGCCTATTAGCTTAGACTTTTGAGTAAATGTCATATAGCTATTGTCATTATTTAAAAGGCTATAATGCAGATTAAAATTTTTATCATTAATAATATTCATTATATTAATTTCATCACGTTTAATATTAGTATTTTGTTTTACTAAAATTATATGCAATAATTTCAAATTATTTATTTGTAAAATATATTGGTTTCAGTAATATTTTTCTGGCGATAACTTCCGGTAGCATTGGTATAAATACAGTCAGAATTTTTATATCCTATTTATTCAACCAAGACTTTTACAAGACCAGGTTGTATAGATCATATAAAGGAACATTTTTGACTGAATTTTAATGGTAACTGTTTTGCTCAGTTGTAAAATTTGTTTGATTTTTATTTTGTTTTCTTAACGTTGGATATAATAAAGTTTTTAGAGGCTAGTATTCTTTTTCCTGTTATTTTTCATTTAATTGTAATAATGGCTTGTTTAACCGAAATAATGTCTCATAAATATAGACTAGTCTGTACCATTTACTAATAATTTTACTAATTGCTATTTTTTTCTTGATTGCTATTTTTGTCTTTGATTGGGGTGCGTCTTATACACCCGTGCATCTTATATGCCGTCAAATACTTAATTAATAATACGTAATTAATTTTGCGTGTGAATATTTCATTAACATTTTTTTTCAGATATAAATCTTACTATTTAACCCATATCTAAGGTAGCGGAGACGGATTCATTCCTTTCGGAAAGGCATTTGTGCGTAAGTAAATGTAACGGGCATGACTATCATTCGAAATATGCTCTCCGATTTCACATTGTGAGCCGCCATTACACAACTGCACATCCACGTGTAAAGGAAACAAGAATATTGAGTAAACATAGACATTTTAAAAAAAAGTATTACTTAAATAACGATCTGAGGTAGTATTTCTATAAAGCATTTAGGAATCGGGTATGGAACGGTGAGGCTGTTCCATCGGAAGACGAAACATTAGGAAAACCTATGAGAATGTTACAAAATATTGCAACCGAAAGTGAATGATGGAAAAAGAACCCGGATGGACTAAATTGAAATTACAGAAAGAAGTGAATGACTGAGAGAATGTTATAGTGGAACACACCTATTCTATAGTTAATAGACTCTCCCACCTGTAATAAGTAGGAGTAGTAAGAATAACGAGGGAGGGAGTCGCTCAGTGGGTCGGTCGGTCAGTCAGTCGATGCCGGACGACCGTTAGTCGGATACTAAAGTATCAGCGACCACAAGTAGATTACTCTGCGTCATTACGTATTATATCAAGTTCCTAACGTTTTTTACGTCGAACCTATTTTAGGACCGACTTAGTACAAATACAAGCCTCCACTATTAAATAATTCCATAACAGAGAAAAATCGGAGTTTATCTATTGAGCACTCGAATCAATATAAAAAAAAAAAATAAAACGAGGTTCAAGTCACACACATACTTAGGGCAAAAACCCTAAGATCGTTCAGCTTTCCCATCACTTCAAATTCACATGGCGACAAGAATTAACCGTAGACCCCTCTCGAAGTTACTACCTGAGGAGGTATACCTGCTGGGATTAAAAGAATTAAAAATGAAGAATATCTGAACGCTCACTCGAAGCGAATGTGATAGAACTTCGATTTTAAAATGGGAATCCTACGCGTAGATAGGATCAGAGGCCACAATAGGACCGTTCTCTCTGTACATCACTTCTAGAAGTTGCCTAACGCGCCATTGTTTAATCAGTATCCAGCATGCGAAGGCAAGATTCGGCCTGAAGAGTTTGGACACATAGGATTAGACTTAAATAAAAAAAAATGCAAAGACAAGAAGAAAACATATAGATGTTTTTAAAATTAGTGGAAAGTCAACGAGGAAAGAATGAAAGCAAAAATTGCAAAGGAGATCGGATCTACGTAGAAATTTTTTCACTTTAATATATGTAGATTTGGAAAGGGCATCGGAATAATCCAAAACATATACTGGCCTCCATCTGCCTGCATACAAATATAAATTGAATTTCGCAGATATAAAGACGGTAGCGAAGGAGAGCGAGAAAAATGCACTAAGCATAAACTACAAGAAGACAAAATGCATGATCATCACTAAAAGGATGAGCCCAAAATGACAGGCCTGGGATACTAAAATCAAGCAGGTACAGAAATTTAAATATCTAGGATTTTTTTCTAACAGAGGACGGAAAGTGCAACACAGAAAACGTATTAGGATGAAAAAAGACACACCCTAAAATCTAAGCTGAGTATTAAAAGAGAGGAAAATTTCGTTGAAATAATAAAAAAAGAGGATTGAACTGTTACCTGCTGTATAGAGGCGAGTGCTGAACAAGCTCCTCAAAGATGAAGAGGAGACTCGAAGCAAAAGAAATGTGGTTCTACAGAAGGATACTAAGGATACCATGAGCCGAACATGTGAGCAACAATGAGGTTTTGGAGAGACTGGAAACAAAGAGGAAATTTATACTTATAAGGAAGAGACAGTTGAAATCTCTGGGACACTGTTATACCAGAACATTACCTATCCTACTGTAATAGACTCCCCCACACATAAGTAGTAGTAGTAGTAGTAGTAGTAGTAGTAGTAGAAGTCGAGAGTTGAGCTCAGTGAAGTTGAGTGAGTCAGTCGATGTCGACCATTAAAGTATCAACCACCACAACTAGATTGCTGCGTCATTAACTATTATTGCAAGTTCCTAACGTTTTGTACGTCGGACCCTTTTAGGACCGACTTATTGATATACAAGCCTCCACTGTGAAAACTACTCTACAACAGACACGTCGTGAGAAAGGAGAGCCTGGAAAATCTGATACTCTGATATAGATCAAGTTTTACTCCGGAAACGAAACACTTTTTCGATGGCTCATTTTTTTTTCTCTGAAAGTTTCATTACGGTTATTATATTTTCACTTAAACTTTAAAATATAACCTACAACGTGGTCCAAGGAGGTTTCTTAGGTACTGTCTGGCTGCACATTTTGGTTCTCGTATTATTAGATATAGATGTGATTTGAAATATAATTTGATTTCTTGTTTAAATTTGAGAAGCATAAATTTTAAAAGGACGAGAATATATACAGAAAAAATATGTTTGTGTCGAACATGCGATTTTAGTAATAGAGTAATTACATGTAATGATAATTGTAAACATGTAATTGTAACTCACCGTGTAATGAGATGCAAGATAGCAAAAGAAAAATAAGACATGGATGGCGACATCAAAGAGGACATTATTGATATCCCCAAGAAAATTGAAATAGTTATCAAGACAATATTAGTAGCATTTGATTGATTCCTTTCACAGAGAATTAATAAGCAAATTCAGATTCATGAGATGTGCAGGTTTGATAAACAAATTAATCTATGCTATTTCATGAGGCATACTCATGTGCCTATATATACTCAGTTTGAACAATTTTCGCCAGGCCTTTAAATGAAATCAGGTTCTTCACTTATCAACTAAAACTTATTTTAAAAATGACAGTTCTATAAGATTTCCTGCTCAGCTTGTCAGTTAGTTCTTCGTGATAAATTTTGGTAGAATATGACAATAGAAATATTAATATCTTCACTTCATGCAGTAACAGTAATCATCTCCTGGTATTTCCAAATGTTTCTAAACTTAATCTGCAATGTAAGTCATCAACCGTACAAAATGCGTGTTCTCTTAAAAGCACTTGAATAGAACGGCATTTACACTAACTTCGGTTTTCCGGAGAGAAAATAATCGTTTTACATGGATCCTCAGAACGACCATGGTGATTATCAAGGAGGGGAACCGAACCACTAAACTGTGTTGTTTCCGCAGTTGTGTTTTTACTGATTTCTGTTTATGTCAACGTTCTCAGAGTAAATTCCTGACTTGTTTGTCACAGTGCTTGTTCTAAACAATGCAGTTGGAAATATTAAAAATGTAATTAACTATTCATGATACTTTGAAACAATTTGTGTTAATTGCAAGAACAAATATTTCACAATTAAATGAACGTCGTATTTTGCCATTGAATTGAAATATGTATTTCTCGCCTAAGGAAATCCATATTCTTTTAGTAGAACAAAAAATATTCTGCTAAACAGTTGTAGCTTATGAAAACAGTGGGGGAGAGAAACAAAACAGAACACCATTTATTCACCATTTGTTCGGCACCATAATAGGTACGCTTAAGTTTTGCATATTATATTCTCTACATTATACGTAATAATTCTTACAGAAATAAATTGGTAAAAAATTACGCATCGTATCACTCCAAGTCCGACTAATTTCAATTTACCAACCACGCCCAAATATATATTTCTTTATATTTTATACCGAAAAAAAGAGTTCAGAAGTTGTTCAAATTGCATGATTTATCTATTGTTTATTGTAATTTTTCACAATGGAAAAATATACTATGATTTATTATCAATAGCGACTTAGACTAAGCACACTATTGTCACCGTGAGAATGTTACTTACCAAGAGAAAAACGTCCTGGGTATGACGATAAACTACATCCAGCAGCAAAGAGGTTTTGAGGAGCGTGGAACCATCTCTTACCTGATGTTGTTCCGAGGTCCACCGTAACGTGGTAGCACGTGTTAGGATCCCAGTTATGGGCAAATAATTAAACCTTAAACTGGAGTTAAAACACTATGAGAGTGTAAAAATAGGGTTTTATAGTAAAAATACCAGCAATATATTTTTGGAAAAAATATTACCAGCAATACATTTTTGGAAAAATAAATTATTACCAGCAATACGTTTTTAAAAATCTGTTACCAGCAAAACATTTTTAAAAAAACTTTTTCCCACCAATAACTAGACACAATACATTTTTGGAAAAAAAGTATTACCAGTAATACATTTTTGAGCGAAAAAATACTACAAATAATAAATTTTTGAAAGAAGGGGAAATTTATTTCAAACAAAACATTTTTGAAAAAAAATATTTTCAGTAATACATTATTATCAGCAATACATTTTTTGAAAAAATTGCAACAATACATTTTAGAAAAAAAAATTGCAGCAATACATTTCAGGAAAAATAATACCAGCAATAAATTTTTAAAAAAGATACAAATAACCACCAATACACCTTTCACAAAAATATTACCAGCAATAGAAATTTGATATGCCGTAAAACAAAAAAAAACCATACCAATAGAAAAAAAATATATATTTATTCATGCAAAACTCTCCATGCTTACAGGATACACAAATCTTTCTGCTTAAAATGAGACTCAAAATGGCGCCATCATTTTGTGGGGAATTATATTGAAGCAGGTGTTTCAACTTGCTCCCCCTGTCCACAAAAATAAAGAACGAACTCCCAAAAGATTGTTGAAATGGTGGAATTAAGAGGGAGGAGAGAAGTTTTCGGAACATTTAGCAGGGGGAGAAAATTAAACAATTATTTGTATGTTTTCCTCCTCCTCCACCCACTTGGATCCATTAAACTGAGGAAAATAGTCGCAGAACGTAAACAGCCTTGGTGTTCCTGCTTTGGTTTTTATTGTTTTAATTGATTACTCCAAAATTCGGTGTGGGGAATGGGGTAGAAGAAACAGACTTAGATTCTTCTTTCTCTTGATCATTTCAGCTAACTTGGCAGCGTTCATCTTTTCTCCAAGCTCTTGACGGCAACAGAAGATCACAGAATATCGGGTCTTTTGACATCGCTCCGTACACTAGACCCACAGTTTTTTTTTTCTTTTTTGTTTTATTTTAAATTATCCTTCTGTAAGACAGGCTGCAACCCATGGCTTTAGAACACAGTTTGTCCTAATATTTATCAAACATTGGAGAATAAAAGAGATGTATACATACGTTTCCCAAGAGTATTAGCAAGTAAATGAATGTAATATACTAGACTCGAATTCGAACACGCCTCTTATTTCTATAGCAAGTACCATTGTTTTCTTGTGTATTACACTCATGGTCAAAATCTTCAGACCAAGTACAAAAAGATTAAAAAAAATATAAAATACTGTTAATTTAATCAAAATATATTTGCGAAACATTTACATATAATTAGAAAATGTAGTTTATCAACAAACAATGAACATTTTAAGCATTTAATTGATCAATTTAAACAAACATAAAAAAGGATTTGTTTTGCGTGGGGTTGATCATAAATATAAGACCTTGTAAATAAAAATAGCAAATACAGAACAAATAAGTCACAACGACAATTTAATTCTCAGTACATCCTCCATCTTTGCGAATTACTTCGAAAATTCTCTTTGGTATACTCATTATTAACTTCTGCATGAGGGTGCTTCAGATGCTCGACCAGTATGCATAAACTGCAGCATGAAGAGTATCCACAGATTCAAATTGCGATACATGTGTATAGTCATCTTTTCCCATCCATTCCCAAACATAGTCGATTGGGTTTCGATCTGGAGAGCATTGTGGATTGCAGCATTGTCCTGCTGTAAAATCCAGTTTTCTCCTCATAGATGAGGACCTTCAGTAATTAGCGATGCCTTTCTTAATATGTCAATGTAACTAGCAGCTTTTTGAGGACCTTTTCCTTCCTGTAACTCAAGAGACGAAAATGAACCCCAGACCATAATTGATCCACGTCCAATATGTCGTGTTGAGAAAATTTCTTTTGGGACATCTTTTACATGCCAGTAACGCTGAAAACCGTCTGGGCCATAGTGATTGAATTTCTCTCGTCTGAAAACAACACTATCTTCAATTTATCCATATCTCAAGTTAGATAATTGAAAGCTTATTGTAACCGGGAGGTTTTATATAGAAGAGGGTGGGCCTCTACAGATGTTTGAAATTCTTAAACCTTTTCATATTTAAATTGTTCGAGAGCTGCATTCACCATCTGTATTCGACTGTATCTCATTTGATGTTAGGCTTGAATCTCTCTTAACTTCCCGCCTAATGCTTCTGTCAAGAGATGGTGAGATTTTATTGAGGCGACCCCTTGAGGTTTTTTTAGAAGCATACGCATCCGGAGTTTTAATGAAGTTAGCAATGAAAGTTCTACTACGGCCAATTTCATTTGCTATGGCTCGTTGCGAAAGACCACGGCAAACTTACCCTGTACGAACGTTGATAAAATGTTACCTTAGCCAATTAAAATCAGAAATTTAATACTGGGAATGAGCTACGTAGATGTCTTCATGCCTGAAGCTATGGGCACATTGAATAATTCTAAAATTTCTGTCCAGTAATTTGTTTTTTCTTCTTTTTTTATCTTTATGGCCAACCAAAAAAATTGATTTTTCAATGTTTGTTTATATTAACCAAATAAAAGCTTAACATTTTCACTTGTTTGTTGATAAGTTACATTTTCTAATTAAATGTAACTGTTTCGCAAATATATTTCTATTAAAGTAACAGTATTTAATGTATATTATTATTCTTTTGTATCTGGTCTTAAGATTTTGACGATGGGTGTATATGGCATGATTATAATGCACTTTTGTGCAAATTAATTGAAACAAAACGAAAAATTTCGTTATTATTTACTATTTTTCGTATTTTCCAATGAAAAATGAACCAGTGTACATGTTAGTCCATTCCACGAAGTCGTTCCTTGCAGATTAACCACAGAATCTCGAATGGTTTTAAATAAGGAAAGTTTTTACGCTAGTCTCTTTTACTTTGATTTGCTCACTGGTAAGGCTAGCTAGTGTGTTCGTGCAGCGTTATAATTTTCGTACAATTCATAACGTCCATTGCAGACAATGACCGTAGGACAACTAATCGACAGTCGAGACAATATGGCTGTGGATGATAAAAATCTAATGCAATCACGGATGACACAATATATTTCTAAGCCAAACAAATTTTATCATACACCCCAATAATAGACTCATATTACTGCACAACACTGAAAATGAACTAATCTGAGAAAAAACATAGAAATCGATTACAGCCTGTCACTCCAGTGCGTCTACAACTGGCCGTATGGTGAAATAAAGGAAACTAAATCGGTTGCTTCAATTAATTGGCACAAAGGTGTATGAACTTGTGTTTCTGAAACAGTAAATACATTACATCTTTGAGTATAATACGATCCTGTAGTATAGTCAAACTTAAGTTAGCTTTTTGAAGCGCTGTATCATATTATTCATTAAGATCTCAATGCCGTACATATATTTAACTAAAATATTTCATTTTTCACAATATTAAAGAATAGAAATAAACCGGATTTTTAGGTATTACGTGTTTCTTCTAAATCCCGTTTCAAATCTTATTTTCAGGGAAAATTCCTAATTAGACACACCCGGTAATACACTTTAAAGTGTAAATTAATTCATCATATTTTCTGTTTGATACGGCATTGTTATATTTATGTATATGTTAATAAAGTATGAAAAAAATATCATTAATAATATAGAGTGAAAACTTTACAAATGAACTATAAAACCAAAATATAAACAAACACTTTATCTTCTGAGCAAAACAGAGATAAAAAAAAAGTTGATTCACAAAGAACAAATATTTCCTACATAACTATTACTTTTTGTAAACAATTAGTGTTTAGTTATCTATTGTACTGAGGGTATTTGAAAACTTGCTGTTTCATATTAGATGGTTTTAAACTGAGTAAATCCTTCTGAAATCGTTTACTTCTACCCGCGTTTCTTTTTGTCTTTTAATTTCCGTTCAATATCTTTTGTATTAAGCACAAAAAATACGGTAGGAATTTAAGTGGTGAAGTTATCACTCCAAAAGGTTTTGCATCCAAAATTATTCCTTAATCTGGTTCCCATCCAAGTCCAGTCTGCACTTTTCTATTGCTTATTGCTGGGAATGAATGATACTATTCCCGAAGTCGTCTGGAATTTGAACTCATCCCACTTATCTCTATCCCCGTCTGTCAGAAGACTTGCATAGTCAAAACGCATGCGCAAATCAATTGAATTCAGAAATATCTACCATCTTTATAGTTATGTTCATTAATCGAGATTAATCATCAGTTTGTTCCGTTCATTATTGATTTACCTTGTAGAATTTCAGTAGCAAATTTCTTTTTGAATATCATTTAGGGAATTTTGTTTTTGTTGAAATTTTGATGATGGATCAGCTGCTTGTTATGAATGTTAACTCTGAGAATCTTATCATTACTTAGATTCCGTTCTCTTTGATGGTGTTAACGATTTGATAAATAATATTTCGATTAACGGAGAAGAAATTAGAAAAATAGAGATGACAGAGCTTGAAAATTACGCCATACGCATTCTGTAGCAATAAAATAAATTTATATTAGTATATTAAGAACGAAAAAATAAATAGTTTCAAAAAAGAAATTTAAATGAAAATAAGTAAAACGTAGTAAAAATAATTAAAAAAAACTGAGAGGGGATAATATGTAACTAGAAAGAAATAGATGAGAAAGAATGAAATGAGCTAGGAAGTAACAAGAGTAGAGAGTACAGAAGATAGATGTAGAAATTATGAAAAGGAGGATAAAATGAAGAATAGAAAGTGTTTAAGAAGGGAGGTAGAAAAAGGGTAGGTGAGTAAAGTACAGAAGATAGATGTAGAAATTATGAAGAGGAGGATAAAATGAAGAAAAGAAAGTGTTTAAGAAGGGAGACAGAAAAAGGGTAGGTGAGTAAAGTACAGAAGATAGATGTAGAAATTATGAAAAGGAGGATAAAAAGAAGAATAGAAAGTGTTTAAGAAGGGAGGCAGAAAAAGGGTAGGTGAAAAGAGGAAGATAGATGTAAAATTATGAAAAGGAGGATAAAACGAAAAAATAGAAAGTGTTTAAGAAGGGAGGCAGAAAAAGGGTAAGTGAGTAAAAGTACAGAAAATTAGATGTAGAAATTAAGAAAAGGAGGATAAAACGAAGAATAGAAAGTGTTTAAGAAAAGGAGGATACAGAAAAAGAAAGGTAAGTGAGTAAAAAGTACAGAAGATAGATGTAGAAATTATGAAAAGGAGGATAAAACGAAGAATAGAAAGTGTTTAAGAAGGGAGGCAGAAAAAGGGTAGGTGAGTAAAGTACAGAAGATAGATGTAGAAATTATGAAAAGGAGGATAAAACGAAGAATAGAAAGTGTTTAAGAAGGGAAGAAAAGGGTAGGTGAGTAAAACAGAAGATAGATGTAGAAATTAAGAAAAGGAGGATAAAACGAAGAATAAAAGTGTTTAAGAAGGGATAGAAAAAGGGTAGGTGATGTACAGAAGATAGATGTAGAAATTATGAAAAGGAGGATAAAACGAAGAATAGAAAGTGTTTAAGAAGGAGGTAGGATAAAAAGGGTAGGTGAGTAAAGTACAGAAGATAGATGTAGAAATTATGAAAAGGAGGATAAAACGAAGAATAGAAAGTGTTTAAGAAGGAGGTAGAAAAGGGTAGGTGAAAAAGTACAGAAGATAGATGTAGAAATTATGAAAAGGAGGATAAAACGAAGAATAGAAAGTGTTTAAGAAGGGAGGTAGAAAAAGGGTAGGTGAGTAAAGTACAGAAGATAGATGTAGAAATTATGAAAAGGAGGATAAAACGAAGAATAGAAAGTGTTTAAGAAGGAGGTAGAAAAAAGGGTAGGTGAAAAGTAAAAGATAGACAGAAGATAAAAGGATGATAAAAAGAATAGAAAAAAAAGGGATAAAACGAAGAATAGAAAGTGTTTTAAGAAGGGGAAAAAAAGGGTAGGTGAGTAAAATTACAGAAGATAGATGTAGAAATTAAGAAAAAGGAGGATAAAACGAAGAATAGAAAGTGTTTAAGAAGGGAGGTAAAAAAGGGTAGGTGAGTAAAGTACAGAAGATAGATGTAGAAATTAAGAAAAGGAGGATAAAACGAAGAATAGAAAGTGTTTAAGAAGGAGGTAGAAAAGGGTAAGTGAGTAAAGTACAGAAGATAGATGTAGAAATTAAAAGAGGAGGATAAAACGAAGAATAGAAAGTGTTTAAGAAGGAAGAAGGAGGTAGAAAAAAGAAGAGGTGAGAAAGTACAGAAGATAGATGTAGAAATTAAAAGGAGGAAAAACGAAAAATAGAAAGAAGATAGATGTAGAAAAAGGGTAAGAAAAGTACAGAAGATAGATGTAGAAATTAAAAAGGAGGATAAAACGAAGAATAGAAAGTGTTTAAGAAGGGAGGTAGAAAAAGGGTAGGTGAGTAAAGTACAGAAGATAGATGTAGAAATTATGAAAAGGAGGATAAAATGAAGAATAGAAAGTGTTTAAGAAGGGAGGCAAAAAAGGAAGATAGATGTAGAAATTATGAAAAAGGAGGATAAAATGAAGAATAGATGTTTAAGAAGGAGGTGAAAAGGGTAGGAGGATAAAAAATTGTTATGAAAAGGAGGATAAATGAAGAATAGAAAGTGTTTAAGAAGGAGGAAAAGTAGAAAAAAAGGGTAGGTGAGTAAAAGTACAGAAGATAGATGTAGAAATTATGAAAAAGGAGGATAAAACGAAGAATAGAAAGTGTTTAAGAAGGGAGGTAGAAAAAGGGTATGAGTAAAGTACAGAAGATAGATGTAAAATTATGAAGAGGAGGATAAAATGAAGAATAGAAAGAAGGGAGGTGTTTAAAGAATAAGATAGGTAGAAAAAAGGGTAAAATGAAGTGAAAGTGTTTAAAGGGACAGAAGATAGATGTGAGAAATTATGAAGAGGAGGATAAAATGAAGAAAAAAAAGAAGGGAGGTAGAAAAAGGGTAGGTGTTTACAGAAGATAGATGAGAAATTATGAAAAGGAGGATAAAAATGAAAAGAATAGAAAGTGTTTAAGAAGGAGGTAGAAAAAAGGGTAGGTGAGTAAAGTACAGAAGATAGATGTAGAAATTATGAAGAGGAGGATAAAATGAAGAATAGAAAGTGTTTAAGAAGGGAGGTAGAAAAAAAAGTGAGTAAAGGTGAAGATAGTAAAAATTATGAAGAGGAGATAAAAAAATGTAGAAATTATGAAAAGGAGGATAAAATTATGAAGAGGAAGATAAAATGAAGAAAGAAAGTGTTTAAGGGGTTAATGGAGGAAAAAAGGTAGTAAAGTACAGAAGATAGATGTAGAAATTATGAAGAGGAGGATAAAATGAAGAATAGAAAGTGTTTAAGAAGGAGGTTAAAAAGGGTAGGTGAAAAGTACAGAAGATAGATGTAGAAATTATGAAAAAGGAGGATAAAATGAAGAATAGAAAGTGTTTAAGAAGGGAGGTAGAAAAAGGGTAGTGAGTAAAAGCACAGAAGATAGATGTAAAATTATGAAAGAGGATAAAATGAAGAATAGAAAGTGTTTAAGAAGGAGGTAGAAAAGGGGTAGGTGAGTAAAGTACAGAAGATAGATGTAGAAATTATGAAAAGGAGGATAAAAAAAAGAATAGAAAAAGTGTTTAAGAAATTATGAGGTAGAAAAAGAAGGAGGTAGAAAAAGGGTAGGTGAGTAAAGTACAGAAGATAGATGTAGAAATTATGAAAAGGAGGATAAAATGAAGAATAGAAAGTGTTTAAGAAGGGAGGTAGAAAAAAAGGTAGGTGAGAAAGTACAGAAGATAGATGTAGAAATTATGAAAAGGAGGATAAAATGAAGAATAGAAAGTGTTTAAGAAGGAGGTAGAAAAAGGTAGGTGAGAAAAGTACAGAAGATAGATGTAGAAATTATGAAAAGGAGGATAAAATGAAGAATAGAAAGTGTTTAAGAAGGGAGGTAGAAAAAGGGTAGGTGAGTAAAGTACAGAAGATAGATGTAGAAATTATGAAAAGGAGGATAAAATGAAGAATAGAAAGTGTTTAAGAAGGTAGAAAAGGGAAGAAAAAGGGAAGATAGATGTAAAATTATGAAGAGGAGGATAAAATGAAGAATAGAAAGTGTTTAAGAAGGAGGTGAAAAGGGTAGGAGTAAAGAAGAAGATAGATGTAGAAATTATGAAGAGGAAAAGAATAGAAAAGAAGGGAGTAGAAAAAGGTGTTTTATGAAGGGAGGAGGATAAAATGAAGAAAAGAAGATAGTGTTTAAAAGGAGGTAGAAAAAAGTAGAAAGTGAGTAAAAGTACAGAAGATAGATGTAGAAATTATGAAAAGGAGGATAAAATGAAGAATAGAAAGTGTTTAAGAAGGGAGGTAGAAAAAGGAAGTATAGATGAGAAAAAAGAGGAGGAAGATGAAGAATAGAAAGTAGAAAGGTAGAAAAAGGTAGGGGTGAGTAAAGTAAGATAGGATGAAAATGAAAAGGAGGATAAAATGAAGAATAGAAAGAAAAAAGGTAGGTGAGGAAGTACAGATAGATGTGGGAAATTATGAAAAGGAGGATAAAATAAGAATAGAAAGAAGAAGGGAGGTAGAAAAAGGGTAGTGAGTAAAGTACAGAAGATAGATGTAGAAATTATGAAAAGGAGGATAAAATGAAGAATAGAAAGTGTTTAAGAAGGGAGGTAGAAAAAGGGTAGGTGAGTAAAGTACAGAAGATAGATGTAGAAATTATGAAAAGGAGGATAAAATGAAGAATAGAAAGTGTTTAAGAAGGAGGTAGAAAAAAATTGTAGGTGAGTAAAGTACAGAAGATAGATGTAGAAATTATGAAAAGGAGGATAAAATGAAGAATAGAAAGTGTTTAAGAAGGGAGGTAGAAAAGGGTGAGAAAAGTACAGAAGATAGATGTAGAAATTATGAAAAGGAGGATAAAATGAAGAATAGAAAGTGTTTAAGAAGGGAGGTAGAAAAGGGTTGAGTAAAGTACAGAAGATAGATGTAGAAATTATGAAAAGGAGGATAAAATGAAGAATAGAAAGTTTTAAGAAGGGAGGGGTAAGGCAAGATAGATGTAGAAATTATGAAGAGGAGGATAAAATGAAGAATAGAAAGTGTTTAAGAAGGGAGGTAGAAAAAGGGTAGGTGAGTAAAGTACAGAAGATAGATGTAGAAATTATGAAAAGGAGGATAAAATGAAGAATAGAAAGTGTTTAAGAAGGGAGGTAGAAAAAGGGTAGGTGAGTAAAGTACAGAAGATAGATGTAGAAATTATGAAAAGGAGGATAAAATGAAGAATAGAAAGTGTTTAAGAAGGGAGGTAGAAAAAGGGTAGGTGAGTAAAGTACAGAAGATAGATGTAGAAATTATGAAAAGGAGGATAAAAAGAAGAATAGAAAGTGTTTAAGAAGGGAGGTAGAAAAAGGGTAGGTGAGTAAAGTACAGAAGATAGATGTAGAAATTATGAAAAGGAGGATAAAATGAAGAATAGAAAGTGTTTAAGAAGGGAGGTAGAAAAAGGGTAGGTGAGTAAACAGAAGAAGATAGATGTAGAAATTATGAAAAGGAGGATAAAAAGAAGAAGATAGATGTAGAAAAAAAGGAGGATAAAATGAAGAATGTTTAGAAAAAGGGTAAGAAGATAGATGTAGAAATTATGAAAAGGAGGATAAAAAGAAGAATAGAAAGTGTTTAAGAAGGGAAAAAAAAGATAGGTAGAGTAAAAGACAGAAGATGTAGAAATTATGAAAAGGAGGATAAAATGAAGAATAGAAAGTGTTTAAGAAGGGAGGTAGAAAAAAGTGAGTAAAGGAAGATGAGTAGAAATTATGAAAAGGAGGATAAAGAAGATAGAAAGTAGAAAGGTAAAAAAGGAGGAGGACAAAGAAGATAGATGTAGAAATTATGAAAAGGAGGATAAAAAAAGTGTTTAAGAAAAGAAGAAGATAGATGTGAAATTATGAAAAGGAGGATAAAATGAAGAATAGAAAGTGTTTAAGAAGGGAGGTAGAAAAGGGTAGGTGAGTAAAAGTACAGAAGATAGATGTAGAAATTATGAAAAGGAGGATAAAATGAAGAATAGAAAGTGTTTAAGAAGGGAGGTAGAAAAGGGTAAAAGGAGGATGAAGAAAAAGTACAGAAGATAGGTGTAGAAATTATGAAAAAGGAGGATAAAATGAAGAATAGAAAGTGTTTAAGAAGGAGGTAGAAAAAGGGTAGGTGAGTAAAGTACAGAAGATAGATGTAGAAATTATAAAAGGAGGATAAAATGAAGAATAGAAAGAAGGGAGGAAGCAAAAAGGTAGGTGAGTAAAGCACAGAAGATAGATGTAGAAATTATGAAAAGGAGGAAAAATGAAAAGAATAGAAAGTGTTTAAGAAGGAGGTAGAAAAAGGGTAGGTGAGTAAAGTACAGAAGATAGATGTAGAAAGGAGGATAAAAAAAAAATAGAAAGGATAAAGAAAAGGGTAGGTGATAGAAGATAGATGTGTTTAAAAGGAGGATAAAAAGAAGAATAAAAGTGTTTAAGAAGGAGAGTAAAAGTACAGAAGATAGATGTAGAAATTATGAAAAGGAGGATAAAATGAAGAATAGAAAGTGTTTAAGAAGGGAGGTAGAAAAGGGTAGGTGAGTAAAATTACAGAAGATAGATGTAGAAATTATGAAAAGGAGGATAAAATGAAGAATAGAAAGTGTTTAAGAAGGAGAAAGGAGTAAAAGTAGAAAAAATGAAAAAGATGTAGAAAGTGAAGGAGGCAAAAAGTTTTAGAAGAAATGTAGATGAAGATAGAAATTATGTAGAAATTATGAAAAGGAGGATAAAATGAAGAATAGAAAGTGTTTAAGAAGGGAGGTAGAAAAACAGTAGGTGAGTAAAAGTACAGAAGATAGATGTAGAAATTATGAAAAGGAGGATAAAATGAAGAATAGAAAGTGTTTAAGAAGGGGTAGGTGAGTAAAACAGAAGATAGAAAGTAGAAATGATGAAAAGGAGGATAAAAGAAGATAGAAAGTGTAGAAATTAGGTGAAAAAAAAAAAATGTAGGATAAAAACAGAAGATAATAGAAATTATTAAAAGGAGGATAAAAAAAGAATAGAAAGTGTTTAAGAAGGGAGGTAGGGTGAGTAAAGTACAGAAGATAGATGTAGAAATTATGAAAAGGAGGATAAAAACAAGAATAGAAAAGTGTTTAAGAAGGAAGAAAAAGTACAGAAGATAGATGTAGAAATTATGAAAAGGAGGATAAAAAGAATAGAAAGGATTTAAGAAGGATGCAGAAAAGATAGGTGAGTAAAGTGAAGATAGATTTAAAAAGGAGGATAAAATGAAAAGAAAGTGTTTAAGAAGGGAGGTGAAAAAAAGGTAAAGTAAAGTACAGAAGATAGATGTAGAAATTATGAAAAGGAGGATAAAATGTAGAAAAAAGTGTTTAAGAATAGAAAAGGAAGTGTTTAAAATTATGAAAAGGAGGATAAAATGAAGAATAAAAGGTTTAAGAAGGAGGAAAAGATTAGGTGAGTAAAGTACAGAAGATATAGATGTAGAAATTATGAAAAGGAGGATAAAAGAAGAATAGAAAGTGTTTAAGAAGGAGGTAGAAAAAAGGGTAGGTGAGTAAAGTACAGAAGATAGATGTAGAAATTATGAAAAGGAGGATAAAATGAAAAGAATAGAAAGTGTTTAAGAAGGGAGTAGAAAAAGGGTAGGTGAGTAAAAAGTACAGAAGATAGATGTAATGAAAAGGGGATAAAATGGAAGTAAGTGTTTAAGAAGGAAGAAAAAGGGTAGGTGAGTAAAGTACAGAAGATAGATGTAGAAATTATGAAAAGGAGGATAAAATGAAGAATAGAAAGTGTTTAAGAAGGGAGGTAGAAAAAGCGGTAGGTGAGTAAAGTACAGAAGATAGATGTAGAAATTATGAAAAGGAGGATAAAATGAAGAATAGAAAGTGTTTAAGAAGGAGGTAGAAAAAGGGTAGGTGAGAAAAGTACAGAAGATAGATGTAGAAATTATGAAAAGGAGGATAAAATGAAAAGAATAGAAAGAATTTAAGAAGGAGGTAGAAAAGTGTTTAAAATTATGAAAGGAGGATAAAAGAAGAATAGAAAAAGGGTAGAAAAAGGGTGGTGAGTAAAGTACAGAAGATAGATGTAGAAATTATGAAAAGGAGGATAAAAGAAGAATAGTGTTTAAGAAGGGAGGTGAAAAAAGGTTTGAGTAAAGTACAGAAGATAGATGTAGAAATTATGAAAAAGGGATAAAAATAATAGAAAGTGTTTAAGAAGGGAGAGTAGGTGAAAGCACAGAAGATAGATGTAGAAATTATGAAAAGGAGGATAAAAAAGAAGAATAGAAAGTGAAAAGGGAGGTAGGAAACGGTAAGTGAGTAAAAGGAAATTATGAAAGGAGGATAAAATGAAGAATAGAAAGTGTTTAAGAAGGAGGTAGAAAAATGGTAAGTGAAAAAACAGAAGATAGATGTAGAAATTATGAAAAGGAGGGATAAAACGAAGAATAGAAAGTGTTTAAGAAAAAGAAAAGGTACAGTAAATTACAGAAGATAGATGTAGAAATTATGAAAAGGAGGATAAAAGAAGAATAGAAAGTGTTTAAGAAGGAAGGGAAAAGAGTAGAAAAGAAAAATTATGAAAGGAGGATAAAATGAAGAATGAAAGTAAAAGTACAAAAGATAGATGTAGAAATAGATGAAAAATGAAGAGGAGGAAAAATGAAGAATAAGAAAAGTGTTTAAGAAGGGAGGTAGAAAAAGGGTAAGTGAGTAAAGTACAGAAGATAGATGTAGAAATTATGAAAAGGAGGATAAAAAAAGAATAGAAAGTGTTTAAGAAGGGAGGTAGAAAAAAGATTAGGTGAGTAAAATACAGAAGATAGATGTAGAAATTATGAAAAAGGATAAAATGAAGAATAGAAAGTGTTTAAGAAGGAGGCAGAAAAAGGGTAAGTGAGTAAAGTACAGAAGATAGATGTAGAAATTATGAAAAAGGATATAAAAAGAAGAATAGAAAGGTTTAAGAAGGAGGCAGAAAAAGGGTAGGTGAGTAAAGCAGAAGATAGATGTAGAAATTATGAAAAGGAGGATAAAAAGAATGTAAAAGTGTTTAAGAATAGAAAAAAGGGTAATCTGAGTAAAGTACAGAAGATAGATGTAGAAATAATGAAAAGGAGGATAAAAAAAAATAGAAAGTGTTTAAGAAGAGGTAGAAAAAAAAAACTGTACAGAAGAAGATAGATGTAGAAATTATGAAAAAGGAGGATAAAATGAAGAATAGAAAGTGTTTAAGAAGGGGAGGTAGAAAAAAGGGTAGGTGAGTAAAGTACAGAAGATAGATGTAGAAATTATGAAAAGGAGGATAAAATGAAGAATAGAAATAGTGTTTAAGAAGGAGGCAGAAAAAGGGTAGGTGAGTAAAGTACAGAAGATAGATGTAGAAATTATGAAAAGGAATAAAATGAAGAATAAAAGTGTTTAAGAGGGATAAAAAAAAGAAGTAAAAGTAGAAGATAGATGTTTATGAAAAGGAGGATAAAATGAAGAATAGAAAGTGTTTAAGAAGGGAGGTAGAAAAAGGGGGTGAGTAAAGTACAGAAGATAGATGTAGAAATTATGAAAAGGAGGATAAAATGAAGAATAGAAAGAAAAGGAGGTGTTTAAGAAGGGAGGTGAAAAAATAGATATAAAATCTGAAAAGGAAAGTACAAAAGATAGATGTTAGAAGGAGGTATGAAAAGGAGGATAAAAAGAAGAATATAGAAAAGGAGGATTAAGAAGGAGGTAGAAAAATGGGTAGGAAGTAAAAGTACAGAAGATAGATGTAGAAATTATGAAGAGGAGGATAAAATGAAGAAAAAAAAGTGTTTAAGAAGGGAGGTAGAAAAAGGGAGAAGATAGTAAAAGTGATAAAATTACAGAAGATAGATGTAGAAATTATGAAAAGGAGGATAAAATTACAAAGAATAGAAAGTGTTTAAGAAGGAGGCAGAAAAAAGGTTAAGAAGGAGGTAAAAAAACGTAAAGTGAAGATAGATGTAGAAATTATGAAAAGGAGGATAAAATGAAGAATAGAAAGTGTTTAAGAAGGGAGGTAGAAAAAAATGGTAAGGAGTAAAGTACAGAAGATAGATGTAGAAATTATGAAAAAGGAGGATAAAATGAAGAAAAAAAAGAAAGGTTTAAGAAGGAGGAGAGTAGAAAAGGGATAAAATGAGGATAAAGTACAGAAGATAGATGTAGAAACTATAGAAGAGGAGGATAAAATGAAGAATAGAAAGTGTTTAAGAAGGGGAGGTAGAAAAAGGTTAGGTGAGTAAAGTACAGAAGATAGATGTAGAAATTATGAAAAGGAGGATAAAATGAAGAATAGAAAGTGTTTAAGAAGGAGGTAGAAAAAATTAAGAAGTGTAGGTGAGTAAAGTACAGAAGATATAGAAGATAGATGTAGAAATTATGAAGAGGAGGATAAAATGAAGAAAAGAAAGTGTTTAAGAAGGGAGGTAGAAAAAGGGTAAGTGAGTAAATTACAGAAGATAGATGTAGAAATTATGAAAAGGAGGATAAAACGAAGAATAGAAAGTGTTTAAGAAGGGAGGTAGAAAAGAAAGTGAGTAAAGTACAGAAGATAGATGTAGAAATTATGAAAAGGAAGATAAAATAAGAATAGAAAGTGTTTAAGAAGGGAGAAAAGAGGAGAAGTGAGTTAAGAATGTAGAAATTATGAAGAGGATGATAAAAAAAGTGTTTAAGAAGGAGGTAAAAAACGGTAAGTGAGTAAATACAGAAGATAGATGTAGAATTATGAAGAAGGAGGATAAAAGATAGAAAGAATTTAAGAAATTATGAAAAGGAGGATAAAACAGAAGAATAGAAAGTGTTTAAGAAGGGAGGTAGAAAAAGGGTAAGTGAGTAAAGTACAGAAGATAGATGTAGAAATTATGAAGAGGAGGATAAAACGAAGAATAGAAAGTGTTTAAGAAAGGAGGCAGAAAAAGGGTAAGTGAGTAAAGTACAGAAGATAGATGTAGAAATTATGAAAAGGAGGATAAAATGAAGAATAGAAAGTGTTTAAGAAGGGAGGTAGAAAAAGGGTAAGTGAGTAAAGTACAGAAGATAGATGTAGAAATTATGAAGAGGAGGATAAAATGAAGAAAAGAAAGTGTTTAAGAAGGGAGGTAGAAAAAGGGTAAGTGAGTAAAGTACAGAAGATAGATGTAGAATTATGAAGAGGAGGATAAAAAATGAAGAATAGAAAGATGTTTAAGAAGGAGGATAAAAAAAATAGGTTAGAAAGTGAGTAAAGTACAGAAGATAGATGTAGAAATTATGAAAAGGAGGATAAAATGAAGAATAGAAAGTGTTTAAGAAGGGAGGTAGAAAAAAGGGTAGGGTGAGTAAAGTACAGAAGATAGATGTAGAAATTATGAATAGGAGGATAAAATGAAGAATAGAAAGTGTTTAAGAAGGGAGGTAGAAAAAGGGTAGGTGAGTAAAGTACAGAAGATAGATGTAGAAATTATGAAAAGGAGGATAAAACGAAGAATAGAAAATGTTTAAGAAGGGAGGTAGAAAAAGGGTAGGTGAGTAAAAATAAAGTACAGAAGATAGATGTAGAAATTATTAAAAGGAGGATAAAATGAAGAATAGAAAGTGTTTAAGAAGGAGGCAGAAAAAAAAGGGTAGGTGAGTAAAAGTACAGAAGATAGATGTTGAAATTATGAAAAGGAGGATAAAACGAAGAATAGAAAAGTGTTTAAGAAGGGAGGTAGAAAAAGGGTAAGTGAGTAAAAGCACAGAAGATAGATGTAGAAATTATGAAAAGGAGGATAAAATGAAGAATAGAAAGTGTTTAAGAAGGGAGGTAGAAAAAGGGTAGGTGAGTAAAGTACAGAAGATAGATGTAGAAATTATGAAAAGGAGGATAAAACGAAGAATAGAAAGTGTTTAAGAAGGGAGGCAGAAAAAGGGTAAGTGAGTAAAGTACAGAAGATAGATGTAGAAATTATGAAAAGGAGGATAAAATGAAGAATAGAAAGTGTTTAAGAAGGGAGGTAGAAAAAGGGTAGGTGAGTAAAGTACAGAAGATAGATGTAGAAATTATGAAAAGGAGGATAAAACGAAGAATAGAAAGTGTTTAAGAAGGGAGGCAGAAAAAGGGTAGGTGAGTAAAGTACAGAAGATAGATGTAGAAATTATGAAAAGGAGGATAAAACGAAGAATAGAAAGTGTTTAAGAAGGGAGGTAGAAAAAGAGTAAGTGAGTAAAGTAGAGAAAATAGATGTAGAAATTATGAAGAGGAGGATAAAATGAAGAAAAGAAAGTGTTTAAGAAGGGAGGTAGAAAAAGGGTAAGTGAGTAAAGTACAGAAAATGCATGTAGAAATCAGTGTTTAAGAAGGGAGGCAGATACAGAATAGGTTAGTAAAGTAGACTATAGCGTATGTATGTTGAAAAATAAATGTTGAATGAGGCTAGAGACGAAGGAAAATAGGTGAAAATTTAATCAGTTTTGATTTTGCCTTATCAAAATATTCTTGATTAAAACGTATCATAATTTGGATTGTAAGAATAATTATCCCCTTTCGTGTGTGAATATTGGATTGACAAAGACTGATAAAATACCTAATATTTAATCCATACTGCGGTAGGAGATTGATTGATAGCTTTCAGAAAGTTACTTACATGTAAGGGAATGCAATGAACCTACCTGATATTCGAACTCGGCTCTCCGATTTCTCATTCCGCACAAAGTTGAAGATTGAAGTGAAATAGTTGAAGAAAGAATGTAGAAAAAAAAAAGATTTGTGAAGCTGTGTAGGAATGAAGGATGGAGAAAGTAATATGAGGCTATCAATCATGGTCTTTTTAAACCATAATTTCGTAATAGGGGTCACTTTGTGAAAAACAGATGATATAAATAGACAAAGAAGTGACTCTGTTTTACAATTAAATGCTATTGTTACCCTGAGGTTAATTTTTTTCAACGATTAAAAGAAAGGGCGCTGAAGAGTTATTTAATATCTGTCCTCTTGACAATCTGATGCTTGACAATCCTATCACGAATGAAGGAGAGACTTGAGGTGATAGTAATATTTTTCTACAGAAGGAAGTTGAGAATCCCATAGACTGAACATGTGAGCAACGAGGAAGTTTTATGGAAAGTAGAAATAAAATTGACCAGAATAAGAGAGTGGAAATTTCTAAGACATAATGAGGAAAGAGCGACTGGAGAATATTTCGCTTGCAGCATACTGTAAGGGAAGTGAGCCAGAAGAAAGGTACAAAAGACCTACGTTAGGAAGGTCGTTTGTGGCTTTGGTGCTTGTATAAATATCAGGTCATCCCATAAGTTCTGTCCGAATTTTGAATAAAGAAAACAAGTGACCAAATGTTACATTTAATTACAAATTCAATCAACAATATATTTTCCTTCATTATCTATGACTTCCTTCCCTCTATTAACAAGCTTACTAATTCCATTACTGTAAAATTCTTTTGACTTTGATTCGAAGAACTCACAAATGTCAGTTTTAACCTCTTCCTGTGTTACAAAAGCTGTTTCTTCCAAATGATTCAGTAAGCTACGAAACCAATGGTAGTCTGAAGGAGCAAGATCGGGAGAATAAGGTGGGTAAGGAATTTTCTCCCAACCAAGTTCTTCGATCATTTGTGACGTGATTCTTGCTGTGTGAGGTCGCGTATTGTCCTGATGAAAAATCACCTCTTTTCGATTCACTAGAGCAGGTCTTTTTCTCCTCACAGCTTGGTTCAAACGCTCTAATTGCTGACAGTATATTTGAGCATTAATTGTTGCATTAGGTGATAAGAATTCAAAGTGGATTATTCCTTGGCGATCCCACCAGTTTGAAAGAAGAACCTTTTGCCCATGAAGTTCCCTTCTCGGCTGTGGCTGGGGTCCTTCCCCTTTACCAAGCCACTGTCTACCATGCTTACCATTTCGATAAAAATATCCATTTTTCGTCGCTAGTCACAAGTCTATCCAAAAAAAGTGAAACAAGTTGGCGACAATGGAGAGAAGAGCAGAAGTCAACTCGGGATTTGATGTTGTTTTCAGACAATTCATGAGGCACCCATTTTCCATGTTGTTGAAGATGACGATGAACAGTTGTATGGTTTGAACTGAGAACCACTGCCAATTCCTCAACTGATAAAGCAGGATTTTTTTCAAGGGCTGCTTCAAGAAGCTTTTCATCAAACTCAACTGGACGTCCGGTTCGATATTCATCTTCAAGGATGAAATCTCCACCTCTGAATTTTGCAAACCATCTTCTGCAAGTTCCTTCATTCAAACATTCCTCTCCATAAATTGAGTGAATGTTTCTAGCCGCTTCGGCTGCTGAGTTTCCTTTCTTGAACTCATAAAGCATTATGTGCCTCAAATGATTCTTGGGTACTTCTATGTTAGCAGGGTTTTAATCAAACAAAATTTAATTTTATTGTTCTCTGAAATAAAATTTGATCAGTCTAAATGCATCTAAACATAAAAAAAAATGTTCAGCTCCACTAGACATTATAAAATACTCTTTAAATTTCGTTCATTTTAACAAAAAGTTAAAATTCAAACAGAACTTATCGGATGACTTGATAGATAGCCAAACAGTGACTGGTGTATAGTGGAAAAACAAACCTCAAGGACACATGGCACAGTGGATAAAGGCGTTGGTTAGATCCAGTGACAGGACCCAAAAAGTGTGAGTTTAATACACGGTTAAAGCAGTGGAGAACTTTCAGAGGAAAATTAACAGGAGATAACTGATAACTGACATCCATCAAACATGGCGCGTGGAACTAGAACAGTCAGCGAAATAAAGGGTTCGGTTCGACATTCTAACCACCTGAAGATGGCTGGAGTGTACAACAGCCGAAATGTTGTGATAAATATGGCGACAAAGATGAGGACAATAGTCCGAATAATGTAAATAATGTACATACTACCTCATCTCAGAAATATAGACAGACCATAAAGGCCCTTCAAACTTTCTATCGTTTGATGTTCTTACATCTTTCTTCTTGATTTTGATTTTTGATGTACTTCACACTCTCTATTCCATCATCAATTTACACATATTTATTAGGTATGTTACACAAAGTTTCTCTTTATTCAGTTTTTCTTGAGTATTTCACATTCACCAAGATGTTTTTCATAATTATATATAGCGACAGTTTCAACTGTCTATTTTCAATTCTAAGTATATGTAATTTTTGTTACTTAAAACTTATTCACTCTCCACATGCTCCGTCCATGGTATCACAGCACTATTCTGCAGAAACACATCACTGTTCCGTCAAGACATTTTTTTTTAATTTGGTGGATATCCAGCATTTACTGTCGTAACGGAGGAAATATAATACAAAGCAGTTGAGTATTGATTTCCTTTTTTTCTAACAAAATATTGTTTCTTTATAAATTTCGTAACTTTTGGAAGGAATCCTTTCCTATTCCAATATGACATCGGATGCTAGTATCATATTTTCAACAGCGTTATATAATTTCTAGATAATTAAATGCTTGTTATTTGCTTCAAAATAAATACCGATAGTGTTAATATTAAAAAGAAAAAGTAATATTAATTTCATGTGATAGATATGGAAAGACTGAGTTAGATCGGACGGCAATCAGAGACGAACATACGGAGATAGATAGATAGATAGATAGATAGATAGATATAATTTCCTGGTATATATGTTATCGGAAAAATGTTAATTTTCTGTTAATATTCTAATAGTCACACATGCGTTACTTTTTCTTGTGAAGGATAAAGCAGGCAAAGGAAACATTAAAATTTATGAAATCCATTATATATATATATATATATATATATATATATATATATATATATATATATATATATATATTAAGGTTGCTGTGTTGAAAAAAGATGCATTGAAAAATTTAATTTTTAAAAGAATCCTGAAGATTTGTTCCGGATATGCTTCTTTATAATTCATATATATTTAATCACAATGTTCAACAAGCCATTTTGAAAACAGCATACATCGGAAAAATGCGCTCATCTGCTAAAAACTCATAATGATTATATGCGCTACTCTGATGCATTTAACAGCTTATTGAAACTTACTTGTTTGTTTTTTTCTTCCTAGAGTCAATACCATCGGGCTTGCTATACATACAAGTATTAGGGGCGTTATTTTTTAATCCCATCTAATGTTAGATATGCACAAAAGATAAAGTAACTAACAGGACAAAAGACGTGCTGACCAACAGGATATATAAAATCCAAGAATGGAACGCTGATATTAAGGAAATAAAAAAATAATAATTCAGAGATGGAACCTATATATCGAAGGTCATTTCCACGTCGAAAATAACAGCTGGTAATACACAGAAGTATGGAAGGGTCGGAAATATTAAAACCTGGAGTTCAATCAATACTGGCCAAATTGAGCGGAAAAAACGCATCAGGTTCAGACAGAATTGTAATAGAAATGCTGACTGTCATATGATTTCGGCATAGACAAGATTAGTGACAAAGAAAATAAAATCTACATCAATGGTGATATAGCAGAAGACTTAACTAAAGTTATTTTGATAGTAATATCTAAGAATTCAGGTGCTGACGAAAGAGGATTCCATCGGAAAATCAGCCTTATTCACCATAAAACAAAACTTAACTTCCGAATATTGATGAATAGAACACGTAGCAGAAATAGAAGGGAAATATACATGCATATTGTGGTTTCGTAAGTAATGCGATATTTATAGACTGAATTATACAAGAAAGAGCAATACAAATAAAGTTTGATAATGTACGTCACAAGGAACTGTTGCATTTGATGAGATAATCCTAAACATACCGGGTCCAGCAGCAAAAGTGTCCAAAATCTGTAGCAGCAAAATTGTCCAATTATTAGATTAAGCTTTGAACTGGTGTATCTTAGAAATGCTTAAAGGTATCTTACTGGAATTCTCCAAGGATTTTATAACACTACTGAACTTGATTTTGAACAATACGAATGTATTTAGCTCTTCGTTGAAATGATGATCCCTCTTGCTGTACTGACATCCTGATCCAGTTTTCCTCTTTACTGTTCAACTCCTTTTTTTAAAAGTTATTCACTGTTCTATTGATGGTTTTTGAATGCACTTTAAAGATGAAATCCAGAGTATGAATGTTGATACTATTACTGAAAATCTTAATGAAGTTTTTCCTTTCATCATTGCTCTATGGAGAGGACATTGTGGGGCTGACACAAAACAATTTTGACCTGTTCTTTTTGTAACTAAATAGCTGAAACGGGTTTTCAGTGATTTTTACAACAAATAGTGTCAGGATAGCTAATCCTCTTATCTGAAAATATGGGAAAAAAACTCAATTAGTTTAGTGTTTTTTTTAGATATTAAACATTTTGTAGTATAGATGATTATACCATGTTGTTACACAATGTGGACAATTTTGGTGTTATACCACGTATACTGCCAGTAAACCAGCTGCATGCAGATAAAAATGAGTTCAGTAGACAAACAAAAGTAGAAAGGGGTATAAAACAATGATGTGTTTTCGGACCGAATTTATTTAAACCTATACAATGAGGTGATTCTGACAGATTTAGAAGTCCTACTGAGACTTATTACTGGCGTCCACAATCTTAACAACGTAAGATATACAGATCAATCAGTGGTGACAAAAGACACGGAAAGAGTAAGTAATGAAAGCAGGTAATGAAGGAAAATGAGAAGAAAGGGATAAAACTCAATTGCAAGAAAAGGACACACACACACACACACACACATACATATATATATATATATATATATATATATATATATATATATATATATATATATATATATATATAAAAATTGAATTAACAGAATATACATGATATACAATGACGATAGCACAACTCGGAGTTCCATACAGCTTTTGCCATCTTCTGGTGTGCAATACAATCTGACCGTTATAGAGTTTGCGTTCTCTTACTGATGATTCAAAATTGTCTGTTAAATCTAGTTTCTTTAATCGTAGTTACCTAAAATATTGTAATTAATTATTAATAATTCATATAAATCAAATTCTTAAGTTCGAAAGGCGAAGAATTACAAAAAATCATAGAAATTATTTAAATCAAAATTTGAATTCAAAAGTAAACAAGGTGTCAAGCGAGATATCTGCTTTTTTTACCTAAACTACCATAGTTATAACAGGTAACTTAAACTAGTAATCACAGTGGAGATATAAGGATGCAAATTTAAAAATTATATGTCGCGACTATATGGCTTATGTTTTTTGAACCAAAGCTTATTCTTATAAAGGTGAAAATATATATACATGTAATAAATTAACTGAGTACACTAATATTAAGTTATATTTGTGTGTAGATATTGAAGAAATGTCATTAATGATGGGTTCTAAGAATATAAATGGCTGTTGCCTATTACATTAATATTCGTTAAATCTATTTTGTAATCTCTTTTAAGTGCGATAAATGTATTTGAGCAGGTTCTTGGATTCATGGATACATGTAAACATACATTCAAGATCTTGTGTTCAGCAAGTTAGGGCTATTTAAGTATTTTAATTTAAGTTTCTGCAATAAAAACTAGTTACATCTGTCCGACTTTTCATTGTATGTTTTAGCTTTCGTGATTATCTCCATGTTAATGGTTGGGTTCTTGTGATTGTTGTTTAATCGCCATACATATTTTGAAAGGGTTGTGCAGTTTTTCGTGTTTTATGTAAAAAAGACAGATATCCTCCTTGGCATCTTGTTTACATTTGTATTCGAATTTAAATTGAAATAATTTTCTATAATCTTTATTTTTTTTTTTAATTCTTCGCTTTTCGAACTTAAGAATTTAAATGATATAAATTGTTAATATTTAATTCTAATATTTTGGGCAACACTAACTAAATAAACACGATTTAATACACAATTTTGAGTCAACATCAAGAGAACGAGAACTCCATAAAGGTCAGATTATGCTTTGCACCTGAAGATTGCAAGAACTGCATGAAACTCCGAGTCGTGCTATCGATGCTGGATATTATGAATATTCACTAATATATAGTTAGAGTTCTGTCTCATAATATTGAGCAATGTATTTATAGCATCTGATAATGAAATATATTTATACCTACGTGCTAAAATATTTGTGTGTAGGTATATATTTTATCATACTCATACATGAACACACACACACACAGATATATATATATATATATATATATATATATATATATATATATATATATATATATATATATATATATATATGTCTGTATGCATGAATACAAGAACTAAATTCATATATGAAATGTGATAAATACCAAAGTATGACACGTGTTATTTAAATAATTATATTGACTGCATGACACACATCTTATCCGGAAGTACTTAGATATGGGAAGCTTTATGTACCAAGAGAAACAGGCAAACACAAAATAATTTGAAATATTCTGAAATAATTAAATAAACATTATCAATAGGAACTATCGTATTTATAATAAAATGCGTGTACGTATGTATATATATATATATATATATATATATATATATATATATATATATATATATATATATATGTGTGTGTGTGTGTGTGTGTGTGTATTTGTGTATGTCTGTCTGACTGTTTGTCTGTGTGTTTGCACAAACACGTATATATTCTTTATTATAAAATTATAATATTAAAGTTATTATTATTATATTCTTTTAAAATTTAAAATATTATAATAATATTCTACTCTTTTTGAGCACATTTTAAAAAAGTAAATACTGTGGATGTTTATTCTATTTCGTCTTTTCTTAATTATATATATATATATATATATATATATATATATATATATATATATATATATATATATATACAGACATTTAGGAAAAATTATTGACGCCAACAGTTTTACTAGATTTATCTGAAAGGTTTTAGTTCTTTTTTTTTTAATTTCATATATAGGATGTGCAACAAATTATTTGAAAATATACTCACAGTAAATGTAGAATAAATTAAATCAAAGACCGCCGCAAACACACAAAAACACACATACGTCTAATACTGTTTGTTTGGAAAATATACTAAATTAAACGACCATACAACACAAATTAACACATTTTCTAGGAGTTTATATGAAAGGCCATGAATGTAAATATTGTCTGGAAAACCGGGAATAGTAAAAGTTCAAATAATCACAAATACGATTCAGACAATATTAAGGTGGAAGGCCTTAATGGCATTTTTTTTTTATTTTCAGATACACTGTTTAACTTAGGGAAACGCGTTTTGAATACTTCTAATAGTTTTGTTTTTTTACAAATATTTTTCATCGTATTTCAAGTTTCTCCTTTCAGCTTGCACTTGGAAAACCCTTTGATTGTCTGCGTAGAAAAATTTGATTTTTTTTATTTATATATGATGACCTTTTATTTGATCGACTACGCAAAAGAAATCTTAGCTCTTTTTGAAATCTTTGTTGACTCGCTTAATTCATTCTTTCATCCTTTCGAAATGATTTGCTTGAAGCTTATATTTTACTAGCAGCATGACCCGGCATTACCCGTGCTTGATACAAAAATCGTACGACTCATACAGCAAACTCCAGAGCCAAGAGACTAAATAACGATGAAATATAATAGGGATTTCCTCGTTTTATCCGAAATAACTGTTATCTTCAGGCTGAGTTTTGTTCTTCCTTAAAATGGCCCGTTAACCCGCTGAGTGAATTGGACAGTAGGAATTGGACATGGTTGAAATTTGACCATCGATAGTAATATGAGTTCACTACTATGCGGCTAGCGAGTCGCTATTTATACAGATTCCTTATAAAAACTTTGTAGCGGCTCGGATGGAGGAATCGGAGAGCCGAGTTTGAATTCCAATCAAATGGGAAAAGTATGAATCTTTTTCTCCTCCTCTCAGGTATAGTCTTGGATGGGAGCTGGACTACTGAAAAAAATAAATGTGGGAAAAAATCTGCCTCGTCAGAAAGATACATAAGATAAGAGTGTATCACGCATGGCACATAATTGACTGATTTACATGCATGTATAAATCACATGACCTCTTGATGGGTTTATCCACGGTTGTTTTATAACTATGATTCGCCAATAGTCATCTATGTTGATGATTTGATTATGTTGGACTAAGTTTAACATAGATGGGTTACATCGACTTACATTCATATGAACCGAGATCAACGTTTTATTATGTATTCAGCAGTGTCTATTGAATACATCATACGAAAGTACATTATGGTTTACAATAAAAATAGCCTTACGGGAATATAAATTTCCCATCGCTATTTCCTACTTTTCATTGTGCCGTACAGATTTAAAATCTGCTTAATAAATATCAATATCTGAAAAAATGTTTTTTGAGTCTTGGTATAAACTTTTTATTTTTGTCTATCGACGTAAAGTTTTCTGTTTGGATTTTTTTTTCTGGAAGACAAAGAGTATTTTGAGCGTTTATTATATACCGATAACTTAAAATTGTGCTCAAATGAAAAATAAATAATAAACAGTGAAATAAAATAAAATACGATAAATTATTATGTAGGCATTTACACTCGAGGCTATTTATTGTGTTTAGAATTTCTCGACAAATTATTATATATACAATAAATATATATTTTTTTACAAGAGTTTTGGCAAATATCTTTTCCAAACAAGAACAAAAAAAAAACACATGAAAACATTGCTGAATGACGAGGGAAAAACTTAACTGACATAAATATGAAAAAAAAAAGTTACATATTTGGCAAACTAAGATAACCAATATTGCCAAATCGACAAGGGAGAGAGAGAAAAAATGTTTTCTATTTTAGTTGGTACAAAGATTTGGATTGGAAATAGTTTGCATGGTTGGTTTCGAAATGATATCGCTTCCATGACTGAGCACATTTTTAACGTTTGGCTTCGCTTCAAAAAATAAAAGAGAACGTGGATAAAAAAAATCATGTGCCCGAAATGACTTTCAATTAGCAAACGATTTAGATAAAAAAATAACAACAGATAACAGCGAGTGTTTTATTCAATTAGCACATGTAATATATATGTCTGTACAATAATAATAATAATAATAGCAATAATAATAATATTAATAATATTAATAATAAAAATATAATAATAATAATAATGATAATAATAGAAATAAAAATCTTAAAAATGTGGCACATGGGAACATCAACAATCCCCGTTGTAGTTAGCGCCCTCGGATTGGTTGGAAAAGTTTCCAGTAGACTAAATGAAGGGATTCCTGGAAGCCCATGCATTAAAGAAATACAAAAAAAAAAACGTTCTCACGAGTACAGCCCACACCTTACGAAGGGCTTTGTCTATGAATTTTTTTTTTATTTTTATTTTAATTTTTTTTTTTTTTTCAGTTGAAAATGTCATGATGCTATCTGTAACCTTAGGTCCCTGAGCGGGACCCCGAAAGAAATGTGTACACACCAGAAATCAAAGGAAATAATAATAATAATAATAATAATAATAATAATAATAATAATAATTCCTTTCTCGAAACAAACAGCATTCTCCCGCTGGAACAGAAGGGATGCAGAAGAGGTTCATATGGCTGCAAAGATCAACTTCTGATAAATAAAATGATCGTGGAAAATTGCAGGAGACGACGCAGGAACCTAAGTGCAGCGTGGATTGATTATCGTAAAGCCTTTGATAGTGTTCCACATTCTTGGATCATTAAGACTTTGGAAATGTACAAAGTCTCCCCTGTGATATTAAATTTCCTTAAGCACAGCATGGGAATGTGGAACACCAAAGTATACCTTAGTCACACCGGGGGCACTGCCATATCCAACCATCTGAATATCCGACGTCGAATCTTTCAAGGAGATTCTCTGTCACCCCTTCTGTTTTGTTTATCCTTAATCCCTCTTACACATGAACTGAAAAACAGTAGCTATGGTTACAAAATAAATAAGAAAATATTTAATCACCTACTCTACATGGATGATCTCAAACTCTTTGCCAAAGACGACAATGAGTTAAAAGGCCTCCTCAATATTGTAAAATACTTCAGTGACGACATAGGTATAGACTTCGAATTAGATAAATGTGCAAAAGTAACTTTCAAGAAAGGTAGAATTACAGAAACACCCTTAATAGATTTAGATTTTATCACAAATATTAGGGAACTGGAGCATGATGAAGCTTATAAGTACCTAGGAATTAGCGAAGGAGATGGCATACAACACCCCCAAATGAAGGAAAAAATAAGAAAAGAGTACTACAGGCGTATACGTCTGGTACTAAATACTGAGCTAAACTCAAAAAACAGGATATCAGCCATAAACATATTGGCTGTCCCTGTGGTGCAATACAGCTTTAATATCCTTAACTGGACCATAGCTGAAATTAAGCGAATGGACGCCAAAACGAGAAAGCTTCTCACTTGCTATTGCATGCATCATCCCAAAGCAGATGTTGATCGTCTGTATGTGCCCAGATCCGAAGGAGGCAGAGGATTAGTTCAACTAGAACTGTCCTACAAAACTATAACAATTGGCCTCCAAAGATATTTGGAAACTATAGAAGACTGGATGATTGTATGCATCAAGGAACATGAAAGTAGTAAGCGTCTCTACTCCGTAATAAAAGAAGCCAAGAAATTCAAAATGGAGTTTCAAATGGGTGTAGAGATGCAACTACAGCACAATACACCGGTTGAAACTGAAAAATACCTAAAAAAGACAGCAAAGACGAATGCAACCGACCAGTTACAGAAGCGATGGCAAGATAAACCGCTTCATGGCCAATACTCTGCCCGTACCAAACAAGCTGACGTAGACAAAACACGTACCCATCAGTGGCTACGTAGTGCAGGGTTGAAAGCGGAAACTGAAGGTTTTATCCTTGCTGCGCAGGACCAATGCTTGCTAACTATGAATTATCAAGCACATATACTAAAATATTGTCATCCCAAAATGCAGATTCTGTGATAAATATCCAGAAACGATTGATCATCTTGTATCAGGTTGTACGGTGTTGGCACCCACTGAATATAAAACCCAACATGACAGAGTGGGCCAATATCTGCACTGGAAAATCTGCAACTTCTACGGGAAGGAAACTGAAAGAAACTGGTATGAACACCACCCAGACCCGGTTACGGAGATAGGACCTGTTACAATTCTATGGGACTACACAATACACACTGACAGAACGATCAAGGCCAACCGGCCAGATATTGTTATTAAAGACCACAAACAAAAACGGTGCATCCTTGTTGATATGGCAGTCCCTGCTGACTGCAATGTATCTTTGAAGATATTCAAAAAGTTCTCAAAGTACAAGGACCTTGAAATAGAAATCTCGAAATTAGCATATGGGAACACCAACAATCCCTGTTGTAGTTGGAGCCCTAGGACTGGTTGGAAAAGATTGCAGTATACTAATTGAAGGGATTCCTGGAAGTCCATGCCTCAAGGATATACAAAAAATTGGTCTGACAAGTACAGCCCACACCTTACGAAGGGCTTTATCAATGTAATTTGATTTTTTTTTTTTTTTGTCAATGGAAAGTGTCATGACGCCATTTCTAACCTTAGGTCCCTGGGCGGGAACCGGAAAGAAATGTGTAAACGCCAGAAATCAAAGAAAATAAAAATAATATTAATAATATTAATAATAACAATAATAACAATAATAATAATAATAATAATATTAATATTAATAATAATAATAATAATAATAATAATAATAATAGAAATAAAAATCTCAAAAATGTGGCACATGTGAACATCAACAATCCCCGTTGTAGTTAGCGTCCTCGGATTGGTTGGAAAAGTTTCCAGTAGACTAAATGAAGGGATTCCTGGAAGCCCATACCTTAAAGAAATACAAAAAAAAATGTTCTCACGAGTACAGCCCACACCTTACGAAGGGCTTTGTCTATGTATTTTTAATTTTTATTTTCTTTTTACAGTGGAAAACGTCATGATGCTATCTCTAACCTTAGGCCCCTGAGCGGGACCCCGAAAGAAATGTGTACACACCAGAAATCAAAGGAAATAATAATAATAATAATAATAATAATAATAATAATAATGATGACGACGACGATAATAATAATGATGATGTTGACGATAATAATAATGATGATGATGATGACGATAATAATGATGATGATGATGATGACGGTAATAATAATAATGATTGAGATAATAATAATAATTATAATTATAATGATCATGATGACGATAATAATAATAATGATGATGACGATAATAATAATAATTATAATGATCATGATAATATTAATTTCCGAATAAACCGATTACCTAATATGGGTAGCTAATCTTTCATGCTATTAAGGCATTTTGTAAATAGTTTTGTAAATGTTTTTTGTTTTTTTTTTTAATAATTCTAATGCAGCGATTCCCAAAATGAGTGGTACCATACCCTTGGGGACGGTAAGAAAATGCAAGGAACGATTAGGAAAAAATAGACCGCCAGAGTGTGACAGTGGTACATCTGAATCATAGCATACACCACATGCACACATTGTAACTGAAGTCTATCTTGCCTCCACCTTACACTGTGTCACATTTACATAATAATTATTACGGGGAATACTAATGATGCTCATTTGACATGTGTTACATACCAATTGCCGCAGCACAACATTTTGAAAAGAAAAGCTAAAAAGAAAAACAACTATTTTTCAAAGGATATCACCAAGTTTACCACACCGTAGTGAAATTCTTTTCAATGTCTAATACACGAATGAGGAGAAAGAATATCCGATAATGCATTTCATTTCGGCCATTTCATTCAGATCGATCTAATGAAGCACAAAATGTACCAAATACATTATCGGTTTAACGTTTTTTTCCAATTGTCATTTAATGTTATAACTCTGTCAGAATCATTTACCAAAATACTTAACCCATCCTGGGTATGACGGTAACCTACATCCGCGTTCTGGGTAAGACGATAAACTACATCCGCGTTCAGGGTTAAGACAATAAATTACATCCAACAGCAAGGCCTGTGAACAGGAAGATTTGCGGAGCATGGGACCATCTCATAATTGCAGATGTTCCCAGGTCCACTCTGTGGTATCACTTGTTAGGGTCCCAGGTAAGGGCAAATAGTGGACACCCAAACTCGGCTCAAAACATTACGAAAATGAAAAATAGGTTTTAATACATACCAAAAATACTTGGTTAAAAAATTGTTACTAGCAATACATTTTTATAAAAAAGGGGGGGGCGTTACCAACTATAGTTTATTTTGAAAGTAAATATTACCAGCAATAAATGTCGGCATTAAATAAGATATTCAGGTTGATACGCCGTAAACCAAACCAAACTAAACCAAACCTAAATTCTTAACATGTTATTTTTATTGGATACCTGTATTTGAGTAAATGCTTAATTTTTTCCTATTTAAATTATTTATATCGTTCGGTTTGTTATCCTCATATTTATTGTCATATTCCCGAATTTTCGGTGATTATAATCTCCATCGAAAGATGGAGAGGACAATCTTCGAATTAAATACACTGGAATCTCGATATTTCCACGTGTATCACCTAAAAAAAAAGCCAGAGTGTACAATGGTCGACATGTCGTGAATATGGCTACAAAGTATAGAAGAATGTAAATATTGTAAATAGTTAAATTACATCGTCATCGAGATAGAGACAGAAGTATTTATTTCGTCTACCGGCCTTCGTACTTGAGAAAAATTACAGAAGAAGTACACCCCTGCAGGATTCGAAAATGTGTCCCGCTTTTCAGGAGGAACCATCCTCGGATTCGGCATGCCTTTTTTTTTTTTTCTCAGTCAAGCAATTATCTACTCTGACTTTAAATTCCACTCGCTTGTTCAGCCTTAAAAATTAAATTTGTAACTAATAATAATAAACATAAAAATCAACACGCATGGATTTTTATAACTTTATAACTTACACTTTCCTTGATTCTGATGTTAGGGTTCTACTGGCAAAAACTACAACCCGGGCCCCTCAGAATAGCCGGCTTCTACTTGTATAAACCACGATGTGTCCCTAGGTATAGTATCAAAACGATATATGATGAAAACGTAACATTAGAATTCTGTAATAAGATAGAATCTAAATTTATGTCATTTACAACTCAATCACAAAGGAGTCGAGATTTAACTTTATCCTCTTTGGCTTAAACACGTGCGTTACTTCCAAAAATATCTAGAAATAAAAAGATCCTCTCGTGAGACGATAATGCATGTTTGAAAAGATTCATACTAGAAAGAAAGAAGCCGAAAAATAAGGACAATTATAGGCAGAATACAATGCAATTGAGAAAGGAAATAAGGAAATACAAAAAAATCTAACCCTCCAAGAAACAAATATATCCGACAAACTTTAAACAAAATTAATGAAGTCAAACTGCATAGACACTTTGATGAAATGTGCAAAAAATAACAAACAATAATTCCTTGAAAATCGAAATCAAAGCAGAAGATATGTCATAGTCTGCAAATAAGACATTTCGACCCGCATTTCCAACCTGACCACACTAAGTTGAAGAAGTCTACACTAAACTGAAGAACATATACTAACATACAATCAAGCATTAAAATTTCTGTCATAAAACATAAACATCACTTTCTCATTGAGGCTGAACTTTTGACATTAGTAAAACCTATAGGCACCTCGAACCATTATTGCCTACGGGTTATCGTTATTCAAAAAAAAATTTCGCTTGAAGATGGAACAGAGCTTACTTTAGCTCCATTTAATTCAAATAATTATATTGAAGTTTTCGGCTCTTGTTTTGAAACATGAGACCTTTTATGTCATGAGTTGGAATCATATTTTTGAATAAATAATTATATATATATATATATATATATATATATATATATATATATAATGATTTATTTAAAATTATAAAAAAAAAAATATGTTATAAACACCTCTTATGTCTTAAGTGATTATGTTGAATGTAGAATAAAGTGTTTTAAAAGGTTCAAATTAATTAACTTTAATTTTCAAATAAATGATTATATTTGCTCTACTCTGTTTTGAGCACTCTGTTAAGAATAGTAATTATTGGTTATTGGAATTTATTCCGTATACACCAATCCTATATATATATATATATATATATATATATATATATATATATATATATATATATCAATGGACATATGAGCAGGGTGTGTTTTTAGTTAATTGGATGATTAACATGAACGACCTACATTGAGAGTGAGTAGGATATGTTTCATGTGTGTGTTTGCGATAATGTATGCATGAACATATCTCAGTACGGGGAAAGATAGATCGTTACCTCCCACTTCAAGTCGAGTACATCGCCATGTTCCTTGCCATATCGAGAGCATTACTGCATTTGCTTCATTTTTCATGGAAGTCCGTAGATTGCTGGTGATCCGGAAGTTATCCGTGATTGGACTATAGAATGCAGCTTGTGATTAAAAATGTAGCACATCGTAGCTGATGGATGGCACACAAGTTGATACCCGATCAGTATCGACTGACTCACCTTGAAGAGCTGGGTGTTGAAATACCTGAAATCCCTAATGAACCACGACTAAGAACATACACCGTTGATGTGTACCATAGAATCGAACAGATGTATTTTACGGAAAACTTGATTATATTTTTGATTTTATCATGCTAAAATTATTCAAAATAAAATTGTAATCACTTTTAAAATCTAAACGTAATTTAAAATTGCACAAGCGTATTATCTTGTGCATCCATTTTTCCTTTCGCTTTCAATGTTGTTATAAATTCATAACTACGTTATATTAATCGAAAAGTTTCTGCGACAAAGCAACAGCCATTAACACTGAATCAATCAAATCGTATAAAACAATAATTATAATAAATAAAATCGAATAAATGTTCTGTTAACTATATAATATGATGTAACATTCACGAAAGCTTCCTCTAGCAATAACCAATTCCTTTCACCTTTCACTCATATGTCTTACGACATTTAAGGCCATACACTGAGTTCTTTCGTGAAATATTTTCAAAGTTACCACTAACCGTGAATAGCCCTGCTACTGTATATTGTAAACTAATCTTCGACTACAGTCTGTAAAGGACCCACAGAAATAAATAATCCTTATATATATATATATATATATATATATATATATATATATATATATATATATATATATATATATATATATATAAACAGATATATATACATACGTAAGTTATACATGTGATCGTGTAACTAAATGAAATTATCGACTTAGTCGTTTATATATTTGAGTGGTCGAAAACGCAAACATAATTTTATATTCGTTGAAACTTTTTCTCTTAACTGAATATTAAGTTTAGAAAATTACTTAATCTGGGAATATTTAAAAGATTTACTGAAGAGAATAAGTTAATGGGAATAGAAACCCAATTAATCAGTCACGAAAGTATTTAAATCATTGTTTCTTCTTCCTGTAGAATGTCTATATTCCTTGGAAATCCCACAATTTCGATCATAGATTATTGTAGTTTCGTCGCAAAATTCGTTAATTCAATTGCAATATTATCTCCAATATTTCGTCCTTCAACCTTTTCTCATTGAACTTTACGTGCAGATGGAGATTTTATTATTCGTTTGTTATTCTTCTCAGTAGATGAAATTATAAATTCCATGCATCGTAAACCGTAAAGATGTATGAGATTTTAATGTGTCAGCCATTTTGTATACTGTTTACCGAACAAGGTGTTGTATAGGATCTATCTTTACTTTGGTTTTATCATTTTTTTTTCGTTTTTCTTTTCTTTTTTACACACGTTTCTATTTTTAAACCTTTCTATCTTTATAATGAATATGAGTGTGGGGAGATCTTTGAAATTCTATGTAAAAAAAAGCACTTAAATAGTTATAGTATATTCCAGTGCGATTTTTTTAAAATGCATGATTTTGCAGTAAACCAACCTTAAGGAACGTAGTTAACAATATCAATATAGTATGAACTTGTAAAGTCATTGTTCGTGACATATTCTTGTGTAATATCTCTTTATATTTTGTATACATCTTTTTGCGGTGGTTTGCTTCCAGTTTATATTCTGTGTTACACTAATGTCTAATATCAAGTTTTCCTGGCAGTGCAAATAGATCTTTCTATCGTACATTATCAAATGCATATATGTTTTCCATACTCAGTAAAATGACATCAGAAAAGGGACTCTTTTATTCTGTCCAATTAATGGTAATAGTAATATTAACATTCGGCATTCGTTGAGTGCCACTGTCGGTTGAAATTTAACAAGATTTTCTATTGAAAAATCAGGAAAAGTTGGTTTTTTTTTTTCAATTTCATTAGCTATAAGTGTTCTTTCTATTACTGACAGGGTCTTCGTAATCTTTTAGTTAAGTAATGCGGAAACTCAGCATTTTGAGTCATTATTTCCCTTTGACTTTTATTTAGGATCCATTTTAGCTATTGTTAAAAGTCATCAAGCGACGTGTTTTTTTTTTGTATAGTTCTTTATGCGTGATGTTAAACTCCTTTAAACGATTTTAGAATAGAAATGGCTCTCGCTTTAGAACAACAGATTTCATTTGCCAAAAGCAATTTTAACCGTTGCACTAAAAAATTTGTTGCATACAACTTACAGATTGGATATTTCTTAATGGGCTTGGCACCATGTGCACAATCCCTGTGAAACTCATGGTTTACCGAGGATATTTAAAAACACAACTCGAGTTTACAGCTAAATGAACTTGTGATGTTGCGCGAAACTACCTCTATTCTAAGTTCAATTTCATGTTCCTTATTTCCTAATACTATGTTTCTTATATCGGGTCGTAACACCGAGGTATATATGATGTGTTTAGTATTTACTAAAAGTACATCCTGATGTTTATGATTGATTCCTTTCACTCCAATTCCAGTCTCATAGTTTCTATTTCACAAAGGTTTTTTGTGTCCTGATTCCTGGAACATTTGATAGACGACATTGGTTTTCTGTTCATGATCATTCATAAACCAAATAAGAATATCTATTTCGTCAACATTGTCCACATCATCGTCAGTACATTAGACTCGGGAGGGAAAGTACGATCGTTTTCTATTAGTAGACTCGTTTTGGAATGCTTAAATCATGAATGTCTCACTCTTCATATCCGTGCTTGTAAATGCGCAGGACATCATCTATGAAAAGATTAAAATGAATTTAAGTATATTTTTCTAAAAGGCTTTATACATACTCTGACCTCTGGGACATCTTTTTTGTTGAGAACTCTTTAAAAAAATACCTTATCTACGCAACGTCATATTGTTCACAATAAATCCTTTAGAAAATCGTATACCTAAAAACAAATCATATCCTAATAGGTTTATTTTTTCTCGACGATAAGAATGAAGATCATGTTCTTGACAGATTTATCTATTATTGCATTTGAAATAGTTTTTATTTATTTATTTATTTTTTGTAATGAAACATTACATTTCAAACCTTCTAACATGTGGCTCACATACACAGATGTGCAACAAGAAAACAGGTTTGAAAAACGTTCAACAATTATGTAAATTAGAGATCTTTGAAAGAATAAAATGCGCACAAAATGTCAGCTTAAATTACAAGATTACAATATTTTATTTTCTCAAGTTTTTCACCCCCTTTCTTATTTTCTGGTTCATTTATTACTTTTATTTTTCCCTTCGATTGTTCATTCAGTCCTCTATCAGCTGCCTAAAAATTCATGAAACACATTCACTTTTATCTTTTTCAAATGGCAAGGACAAATTCACTAAAGATATTTTTTGAATACCCTTCGATTCTCGTGGCTCAGATAACACCTACCCTTTAATTGGCGAAAGAAAAAATGGGATGATATTAAGGGGAATAATTATCAGGCATCAAACCAGAACACGGTGCTGGAATTTACTTTTTATCTCTGTGACATTTAACACTGAAGAAGCCATATTCATCGTTCAGCCATTGTATCATTCATGTGCAATTGCGGGAGTATATATTTTTCCGCCATTTTTAAAGATATAAAGAGACGTGCTTATTAAACTCAATGTTTGTAAGGTTCTCAGGAATTCTCCATGTGTTACATGTGTGAGATAAAGATATGCACGCGAATTTCTCTTAGAAATGTCACTTTAAGAAAAGATATATATGACTTTCTTGATATGCTTAACGTCAGAATTATAAACGTGATTCAGGCCATAGTATCTACAGTATATCCGATCTTTGATAAATGCTCAACACGAGTATTGACGCTTGATAGCTGCGGTGGGAGTTGAGCGTAGCAAGTGATTTTCCCTATTATAGTGATATTAAGCCATATAATTTATCCAACGCGTTTGTATTTGTTCAAGGACAAGTTAAGTTTAGTAATCTTCGCTGAAACATATTCTAAAATATTGCGCTTGATTGTCACTAAAAACTTTCTTTCACTTCTAAATAACTTACTTTTTAAGTTGCAAGGACAGAGACTTAACAAAGTCAATGGAAGCAGGCATGTTTGTTTATACTTTATACGATTGTTACAAGAAACTACTTTGCAATAAGGGATCTGCTTATACTGGGCAGTAAAATTAATTTCAAGGAAGAAATTCCATGAAATAATGATTTCTATTGATTCATATATTTCGTATTGTGCTCTTAAATCCAGAAGAAAATGGTAGGTCCGAATAAAAGGGGTAGTCGGAAAAATTAATTCAAAATTCATTTGTTTTCGAAAAGAAACTCTATTGGAATAAACGAATGAGAAAATTGAAAATAAAAAACAGTTATCTGAGACAACAATGGTTTTGTTGGAAAAATTGTCAAAGTTTAAATAGCCGCGAAATTTTAGACTATTCCGGACTCGAAAGTACATTCATTGATAGCGATTATATAAAACAACCCCAATGAGAATTCTATGATATAAATGAATCCTAACATTTGCATTGAAAATCACAAAATATTTTGCGCACAACAATATCAATAAAACCAATAAGAAGCAATGGGCTATTGAGTTTTTGAGAATATTAAAAAGAGAAGATCATTAAGGAGAGAGAACAATAAAAGTACAGGAATCAAGAGGACAGAAGATAATTGTTATATAGGGATAAAGTGCCACTACCGTCACTTGAGTTTGAACGTAGATCGCCAGTGAGCAAACACAGGTGATTCCATTATTGAATTAAGTAGACCATGGGACCATAGATGAAACGCATATATGTAGGAAGTAGCTGATGACTAAAGATTTGTTTCTACTCTGTTCACTGTACTATTTCTCTATTCGGATCTCTATACGGATTACTGTTCCAACGAGTATTATCGAGCAATTACTATTAGATTATTCGAAGGCGTCTGACACCATCATTGTTTAACGGCGTACTATACTTGTATCGGCGATTACAAAGAATCTAATGCAATGAGCATCACAAAATTTTCAACCGTGTGTTCGTTGATATCACAAAAATAACTATTGACACTGCTTTAAATTCTGGAAGATCAAACTTGCCTGGAAAGCAAGAAGCCGGAAGAGACGTCCACAAGTAGCAAGAAAATTTCTTTTTTCTTAACATTGCTTACATTTATCAAATCTGCATCATCATACGTACTTTAATGGCCTCCTATTTCGATGATGTGTACTTGATAATCAACAACGTGTCATAATTTCATTCAATCAGGTCGTGATACAGAATATAAAATTGATATTTGATCACGTTATTCATAATTTTCTTTGTAGAAATAATTTTACTACATATATAATTCTATCTCGACATATAACGAAAAGATAGAGAACAAGAAATAAGGTTTTATGTTTTTTTTTCTAAAATTGTTGGAGAGAATTCGTATTTGTTTAACCATTTCACCCCAAGTAAGGCAATCAAACCCCCAAGAGGCAAGGGGGTTACTGAGTGTGAGAGAATATGAGGAAAAGAAACCAATATTAAGGAGAGAGAATAATAAAAGAACAAGAATTAACCAAACAGAATATAAAGATATGAAGATCAAATTTGCTTGACACAGAAGAAGTAGTAAGAGAGTTCTACAAGCAAGAAACGCGAGAGAGGAAATTGTTAGCATAAAATTTACGGTTACATCTAGATATTCCCACTGTAAGTTGATAAAATATTGCCGCCAATTTTGTAGTACAGTTAAATTCATAAAGTTTAGGTACCAAAGAGGAAAGCTCACCAGAACAATTACAATGAAAATATAGAAAAGATACTGGAAGGCAGCGATATGGAAATATAAATTGTTTTGTCTGTCTATATTTCTGAGATGAGGTATTATGTACACTATTTACATTATTCGGACTATTGTCCGCATCTTTGTCCCTATATTTATCATGTACGCTCCGGCCTTCTTCAGGTGGGAAGTAGAAAAATAAGGCGTGGGATCATGTTGAGATCATAGACAAGGAACACCATTGGAAAATTCGTAAACTTAAGGAATCAGCACATATGCTAGGCCACAAAAATCTCCTGAGCCGACCAAGCATAGAAATAAATACAATATGGGAACCAGTAATAAGGAGTGACAGAGAAAAGCAATAATAACAAAGTTGCAATATGAGCTCTGGTAAAAACATGAAATGATAACAGTAAAATTGCAATATGAGCACTGGTAAAAATGGTTGCTGAAGACATTAGGTTTATATTACCCATAAATTCATACTCAAGGACACATGGCAAAGTGGATAAAGGCGTTGGTTAGATCCAGTGACAGGACCCAAAGAGTGTGAGTTCAATACCCGGTTAAGGCAGTGGAGAACTTTCAGAGGAAAATTAACAGGAGATAACTGATAACTGACATCCATCAAACATTGCACGTGGAACTAGAACAGTGTACCCCAGTGAGCGAAATAAAGGGTTCAGTTCGAAATTTCAACCACCTGAAGAAGGCCGCGGCGTACAACGGCCGAAACGTTGTGATAAATATGGCGACAAAGATGAGGACAATAGTCCGAATAATGTAAATAATATAAATCATTTTGTCGTCAGAATCCGTCCAGCTAGTTTATAAATCTACAGTCTATTCTTGTACTGAATACTGTTTCGATATCTGGTCTGGTGCTCTAGAGATTCTTTACAAAATCAAGATAACGTTCTGTTCTACTGACAAGGCATCTCGTTTCGAGACACTTTCCTATTGAAGAGAGGTGGCTTGTCTCTGTCTGTGCTAGAAATATTTTCAAAGCAACTGTTCTGATGAGCTTTTTTTCCTCGTGCCACTAACTACATTACTACTACATTACTAGGTTTCATTGTTGTTGAACTATGTAGATGCACCCGTCACATCAACTCCTTGGAATATCCAAAAATATAAATGCAACGTCAAGCGACATATTCTGTGATGAACCCTGTTCCTTTTTTTGTTCTTTCCTCAATCCTCCCAATTCTAAATCTTTTCGATCTCTTTCCGTTTCAGTCACTGTAACCCCTTTATTCCGCTGAAGAATATCTAAAAAATATTATATGCATAATGAAAATGAATAAATATTATACTTATGGATGTATTCAATATTTCTAAAAATGCATATTTTGAGAACTGAGTAATTTTGCCAAACATTATTCATCTTGTATGTGCTGTATCTTTCAGGATATAGGCGATCATTGTTTTCGCCACCTTTCTGTTCATTTTAGATCTGAGTATGATTTGGCTTTTTGCTATACCACCTAATAATTTTCCTATCCTTCTTACCTGCAATATATCATGTGAATGCCGAATTCTCTCAGTCCCCATCCCTCATTATGTGCTTTAAGAATTCCAGTTATATCTTCTTTTTTTTTCTTTTTGTTTTGCTCTCCTAATTTTTGTTCATGCCTAATTTTGTCGTCTCCACCAGAAAAAGGCTGTTGCTAGCTCAAGAAATAAATTTACTTAGTGATAGAAAATTACATTTTATAAAATGGGAGCCGAAACCTTAGGACGAACTTAATAAAAAATTATCCAAATTTTAGACAATCTTTGTCTTCATTTTCACCAGAAATTAAAACACACATTCGAACATTAGAACGGCTCATGATCAGATATTCATTGTCTGTTATAATTAATGATATAAGTTTAAATAACGATCAGCTGCCGAAATACACTATATATATATATATATATATATATATATATATATATATATATGGCATCATTTACCAAGGCAGAAAAAGAAAAGAAAGGAAAGAAAGGAAAAGAGAGGCGAATACCCAAAGCGTGGATGATAAGCAGAACACCCACGGTTAAAAGACAATGGATAAAGGATATTTTGATAAATAACAAATGGCGAAGAGTGTCATTACAATGGCAAAAATTCTGAGTGGATAAAGGAATCGGGTGTGTTCTGACGACGGGCTGTGTTATTGGGATACATAAACAAACCGCTAATGCGGGAAGGCATCTGATTGGCAAACCACAGACCGACTAGCCAAAGAAAATCCAAATGAAAATGTTATTTTGATAAGTGACGAAAAACAGGTGGACTACAGGGCTTTGGATAGATATGAAAAAATAATTGTGTCAAAAGCAGCACACGAGGTGGCCACTGACCGATTTCTTTCGACAGAACATCTTTAGCCTGCGATAATAAAACTATGTTATCAGAAATGTGGACCGAAAAAATTAATGGGAACCTAGAAATGTTTCTTTTCAAGGCGACGGTCTGGCCGTGTTAAAAAGACCACCCATTCTGATAATTAGCGATAAGATGACTGACGAAGCCCAGGTGAGAACAAGAGTTATGACCACCATCGATCGTATTTTTCTGTTTGCGGCTAGAGAAATGATAACTGCGATTAAAAGAAAGAAACGGAAAAAGAAAAAGATAATTTTTTTGTTAAGCAAGATATTTTTTTTTTTCTGAAACAAAGCCGCGGGATCGTACACGCCCGACTAGACATCATTGGTCGAGTGGTGATCCCGTGACGCAAGGAGGAGGCTGTCGCCGCCCATCTAGAGGATGGGTATGAGAGGTTGCTACGAAGAAGTGGGGAGGGCAGTTCACGCCCCTCTGAAGTATGGGTGAGAAGGTGGGAGTAAAGGCCCCCCAAAATGAAAAAAAAAAAGGAAAAAACAACCAAAATAAAAGAGGTGGATATGTATTTAGAATTATCGAGGACCCCCGGTGCCGACAAACCCACCCAGGTTTTGGTCGGCGTCCATATAAACGAAGTCGCAGCGAGCAGAAATCAGTTCGAGTTAGACTTTCAGTTCCAGTTCCAGCAGAGAGCTCGAAGTTCGCGGTGGAAGTTGGTTCCACCTCACAGATAGCTGACTTGAAAGATTCACGCAAATTCCGGACTCCTCTTCAATCCAAGAACAATTAATTTGAAGAGCGATCCAGATCCAGACCACCAAAATAAGTTTTTTTTTTCGACTTTCGCCCGAAGACATACCGAAAAACCCCATTTCTTAAAGAGCAACAACTTGAAGCGTTAAAACTCGCCTAACGGAAAACAACGTGTCACAATCCATAGAACGGGTCGGGAAATAGACGCAGTCCTATGTATCCAACAACTAGACATAAAGTTTGTTATCCTTTTTTGATACCTTGAATTTTTGAGTTATCATTTTATTTTCTTTTTATGCATATTTGTGCGGTGTCACCCCGTTTGAACCCGATTTGCATTACGGCCCCAACTACTGATTGATCTCGTCTGCCTAAGATCAATTCACAACGTGGGTAGGTAGACTGGAGATCAGTGCAGTTACTTTGGTAACCATGCGTTGGAAGCGAGTTGTGAACGACGAGGCTGATATCGAATCTAACCAGATTCCCATCCGAATCACAAAAAGGTTAGAACGTCACATTTGGGTGCCGCGACCGATACCAAGCCAGTTGGACGTCACAGGACGAGACAACACGACTGACGCGACAGGCGGACGTCACGTTTGGAGCGGCGACACACGAACGGAGCAGCGAGGAGCGAGCGAAGGCTGCGTTTAGGGACGTCGCAGCTGACGCCGCGACCAAAGGACATCACAGCTGGCGCTGCGACAAGGACGTCACAAAATTATTCAGTATATTATTGTTTTATATATATATTATAGCATAGCACAAATACCTATATTTTTCATGAAAAAGGAATTTTTGATTAATTAATATGCATTTTTTTCGTTTTGTTTTGATTTTAAACTTTTATCAAAACGACATTCTTGAACATTCTTATTGTTAAAGATAATATAATACATTAATTACTAATTTTTAAAATTAATTAATCAATTTAAGTTGTTGACTATAGCTATTTGCTTTTAAAATTTTGGAATGATTGGACAATTTGCTGTTTGATGTTTAAAATTTGATCAATTTTAAATTTCATTCCCTGATAGATATCCGGAATGAAAAAAAGATTAAAATATCTTATTTCGTTTTATAAACCCACATATATATATCCCCGTTACATACACGTGAATATAAAAATCCAACCAATTTTATTTTTGAAAGATTATTTACAGATCGCGACAGCTATTAGGTCGATGTGATTAAATATACTTTAATGTTTAAAAACAAATTAATTATTACTCAATGATCTTGCTGAAGTGACCTCCATCTTCCGAAGAAAAATTTTGTATTTTTGGATAGGCGACGAATATTTTTTTTTTTTTATATTTATCTTATAATATTATTTTCATGTAGTTATGGATAATATTGTTAATTAGTATTGATTTAATTAATAACCTGGAGTTTGTTGCAGTTGTTGATAACCTGACAAAGTTGTGTTAATATTTCGTGGAAAAAATATGTTTTCAACAATATATGGGGACATTTTTTTAATGACCTTTTGATCATTATTTTCTAACTTTTACTCAAAAGAGATTTCTGAACATGTAGTTATGGATACTATAATGAAATTAATTACATAATTTTTTAAAATTAAAATCATTTGGTAGAGCCCGGCGTTGCCCGGAGATGTAAATATTCCTAAGAATTGAAAAACAAGTTCCTACCAATAAAGACTGAAAAAAAAATTGACAAAGATTATTGTTTAAAGTTGAGTTGGACACGCAAAATCTAGAAAGTTTTTTTTTAAACGAAATGGTCAAAATCCTCAAACAAAAACCCATGTTTTCAATGGTATTAATAAAAACCCTTGAATAGACAATAAAAATAGACAAAAAAAGTGGATGTTTGTTTTATCGGCTGAAAATGTAGAAACCGATCCATTGTAAAATAAACACGCTACACACAAACAAACAAATAACCAATTTATAATATCTAATCCATTGAGAGTCCTAATACTAATATGCCTGTTAATACATTGGTTTTCGTGAAGAATGAATTTTCCAGATGGAGGCAGTATAAGTGCTGCAAAAATAAATAAAAGAAATCAATTTTGCTCCTATCAAAACCATCTGAAAGAAAATTTTATAAAACACCAAAAGTTTTGTGGAAAATCTATAAAAAAACTAGAACTTTCCAATATATAAACGTACAGACACACATGAAAAACACACAACCTTAAGTTTTATAATAAGTATGATATGATTTGTGTTCAGTTGTTGATCTATATAGCTATTTTTTGCTGCTGGGTTCAAATTTTTTGAATGATGTAATAAAAAAAAAACAAAAATTCAAATCTTTTCATAAATGTCCATAGTCTGTAAATATAAACTAGTTTAAATGCCTACCAAAATTTCGTTAAAATTTTAGAGCTGAAGACCATAGTCAAAAAACAAATGTGAATATAAAAAATTACGACAAGATTTTTTATACACAAAACATTTCAGAAAAAAAAATACATCTGTAAAAATAAATAAAAAAAACAAAATAAAAAAATAAATAAATTTCCTACCGACATATACACACACACACGAAGCGATTTCGAATTTTTAATTTAACAAGTGAACCTTACATTCACTTGACATCTGTGAATGTATTCATATACGCGTAAATAAGTAGGAAATCACCCCATCTATGGGTTAAAAAATTGCTTGTAGCTGTTACCAATCATTTTCATTTTAATTTTTAAAATCTTAAAAAAAAAATTAAAACTTTAAATAAGGATTCCAAAACCGTTTTGAAATGAATCACTTGTATGTAATGACCAGGAATCATGCGTTTTTAAATAAATAATGCGGGAATATAATGATTGATATATATATAAAATATATAATTAAATATATATTATTCATTCAAACTTTTTTTCATTTTAGATTTGTCTGGAATATAAATGAATAATAACTAATGGAAGAAAGTGAGTAATCAGTTTAAATATTGATTGTTTCTTACTTTATGGATGTATTGAATACGTTTTAATATTGGCATTGCTTAAAATTTCTTGATTGTTTGTCAAAAATAATACTTATATAAGGATACATGCCTTGTTTTTTAATATTCTTTTATTGCATTTTGAATGCAAAAAGAATTTTAATAAAAAGTTTTCAGTGAAGCAAAATGGGGGATTTTTTTAAATCGTGTTTTAATATAGAAAATAATCTTATTCATATTTATATCCAAGATTGTTATTTTTTTTTTTTATTATCAAATTTTTTCACCAATTTATAGTATTTAAATCTTCCCCAGATATGTTTTAATTATTCTTGTTTTTTTTTCTTTCGTTATCGTTCATATATATCTATATTTCCATTATTTATGTAATTATTTTTTATTATTTTCCTCCGTTTATTTATGATTTATATATATATTATATATTTATATATATATATTAACAGTCTAAATTTTTATATATATTATATTTATATATATATTCGTAATCATTCCGTTTTTATATTCATTTAAACCCCGACAGATTTGTCAGTTATATCTCTTCGAAACCCACAATTTGTTTCGTTTTCGGCGAAACGGATGAGAAATTTGAACGTTTTACTTTGCGAAAGTTTTGATTTTGTTGGTTGTTTTGGTTTAGTTCAGATCATATCAACATTTGCTTTATGGGTAATTTAATACTGACATCTAAATATTTTATATCCACATTTGATATTTTTCTTTATCAAATACAGATTAGGTCTTAATAGGTTTTCTTTTTAGATTTATTTTTCTTATTCTTTGGAATATAAATGTATAGAAATTTTTGTGGTCAAAAGTGAGTTTTCATTTTTTATATTGATTTTATTATGGAATTGATCCTTCTATATTCACATTATAATTTATTGTTTTTCAAATACTTCTATATTCACACAGGCATTTTCTTTAAATATTTAATTATATTTTTTTGAAATATTATTTGTATAGCTCAAATACCGTGGTCGAAAATGAATGATCATCTTTATAAAAAGTTTTGTAATTTTTAATTGATTTCCACTTTATATTCATTCGTTTATAATTTTTTGTTTTTATTTATCATATCTTGATGAGGTATGATTCCGTTTATTCCTCCTAGCTAATTAGTAAGGGTTAATTAGTTGTTATTTGTTTTTTTAAATTTTTATCATCTTTTCTTTCAGATTCTTACCATCTAAAAAATATTTTCTGCAAAGTATTTTAAATCGAATCAGTTAATCAATCAATTTGTTCTTTGATCTTAGCTTCATTATTGCTTCTTTCGGTGGCTTCAAATCAAGCTTTTAAAAATAATTGAGCCAGACTGCTTTTGTCCGGACTTTTTTTTTCCTTTCAGTACTTTTATTCGTTTTCTTGCTAATTTATTACAGATAATTAACTTTTTCCTGGGTTTTTTTTCGATTTTTGTTTCCGGTTTATTTGGGGAATCATTTATTTTTCACTGTTTTTTTGACCTTTCCACTTATTTCTTGACCAGAGGTTGTTTTTGGGGTTTAAATTTGCCAGTTAGTGAACATCCGATCTGGGTTTAAACACAGTGAAAGGATAAAAATTCATTCTTATATTAAAATAAAATACCATCAATACAGTTTAAAGAATTCTCATTCTTTCATTTAAAAATTCTTTCTTTCTTCCTTTGAAAAATTTTTTTTCTTAATCCATTTTTAAAAAATCTTAACACACACCCATGGTCTATATTTATATATATTCCTATTTTTTTTTATATATATATATTCTATATATATTATTTATTTATTATTATATATGCACATAACATTGAAGAAAGCCTCAATTCCGTTGATTGGGATCCAGGTCTTACTGTGGATTAATGAGAGATCAATATACTTTATCCACTGATCTGACATCGACCGATTTACACATTTTTTTTTAACCGATAATATTTTGCTGATTCGCTTTATTGATATCGCGTGACGTCATTATATATAGGTGGTATTTATCCTATATATATATATATATATATTTATAATAAAATATTTAGTTGGATATATATATATATATTTGGTCACCTCTAAAACAAGAGCAATATAACGATATTTGGTCACATCTATCCAACTAAATATTCGTTTATTTCTATCTCTGATATTGAACCTCCTATTCTTTGTAGTCCTTAGGAAATTACATATATCTCGCACAAACGCAGATACACACATATATATTTATATATATATATAAAAATATAATTTTAATATATATATATTTATATATATATATATATATATAAAAATGAACATTGTATTAGGTTGATGCAAAATAATGTCGTTTTTGACGTTCAACTTCAAAAAAGATCATAACTCCTTTCATAATAAACTTTATTAATCGAAATGAGAACCATTAGAATCGACATATTTTTGCCAACGAGAAACAAGTTTATTTATACCATTAGCATAGAAATCCGGAGTTCTGGAAGCGATGAAGTCATTGAAGGCCAATTCGGCATCATCTCGGCTTTTGAAGCATTTTTCATGTATCAAATTGACTGTCGCCGCTGGATGTTCATATTTTTTTTTTCATATAAATGTACGTTTTCATATTATATTTCTCTTTTTTGACAATCTTAGGGACGAGCACCTTACGACGTTCCTTCGAGTGTCCATCACACGTACAGACACACACATACACACATACATATGTGCGAGTGTGAGTGTGTGTTATAGTGTATTGTACAGAATCTCGTCAGTTTGATGGACCATCGCCTTTTCCTATCTCTCTCGCCGGCGATATGGTCTGTGTGGGTCAAAATTGTTACAGTTTTTTGGATACATATGTACTAGTGAGCAAGTCAAAATGAGCTGACTCATTTTATAGTTCACCAATAGAAGTGTTAACCAATCAGAAATCTTAAAATATTCAATGCGACTTGTATAAAGGCAGCCATTTTGTTTTTTCTACCTAAATATATCCACTGCCAACCTGATATCGAAGACTTAAAGAATTAACGTCCGCTACTTTCTCCGAATCTACATTGCCAACCTCTGATATTGAAGAGATTACGGACTTCACTTGATTCCATATTCAGAGACTACGGCAAACATGATCAACAAAAATCACTAGGCCTTTCTTCTTCTGTATGTGTCCAAGAAATTTCAGCTGTTTTTTTCTTATTCTGAAGATTATTGTTTTTATTAAAATTTAATTTCGAACTATTTTCGGTATTCTCACCATCCTTCTGTAGAACCACAATTCTGTAACTGTCATTTTCCGCGTTTTACGTGAGGAGATTTATTCCCGTATTCCTGCCATACATTAGGATAGATGTCACATAGACATTTTCTTTGTTTCTGACGACATTTTTATGTACTTGGCTTAGGTTTTGGAATTAATATTTCGTTAATCCACTAAAAAAACATCATCATGGCATTTGAAAACATATCTTTATATTGAGGTTCACGCTATACAATGCACTTACTATAGAAGTAGAGATAGAGGGGTAAGAGGCTTGCTACATCTCGTCTATGAGAGACGTATTGCAGGGTGGAAAATAATTGGTTACCCACATGGACACGCGGAGAGGCTTTTGAACTATCGAAATTGGAAAGTGAGAACGGGGCATCTACTGACTAAGTATGACAGCAGTACTCCATTTTAGGCCTGATTTTGTTCTTGTAAATCTAGAAATGACGAGATACATACTGGAGCGGTAAAGGGAAACGGCCATTTTTCCTGGATCTTTAGCAATATATCGTATATACGAGGTCTGGGGTGAGTTAAAGACCCAATAGTCGCTCAAGGTACGGGGCACTCACGAGGGGACACTCATTCATCTACATTGCTGATTGCTTGGAGTTGTTTCAGCAATTATGGAATGTACCTAGTTTGTTTTTCAGAACGATTTAAAGTTATCTTTTATCCAGCCAATTATTTGTCATATCGTTGCCCATTTTGTTAAACGTTTTCTAAGTTTTGTTTAAGCCTGAATAATTTAACATTGACTGGTAATATTGTTGGTCTTAAACTCTCCAGGCTTTCTTTCCTCATTATGTGTCACAGAAAATTCAGCTGTCTCGTTTTGATTGTTAGTATATTTCCTCGGGAAAAAAAACAAACTTTCTTGTTGCTTACATGTTCTGTCCCTGGTATTCTTAGCATTTGTAAATAAAGGAAGATTCCTGTTGTTTCTCGAGTCTTCTTTATCGAAAATAAAAAAAAAGTCTAGATTTCTGTATACGAGATTAGATATTAAGTAGCAGCTCAGTATTTGTTTTTATTTTTCGCCATCTTAATACTTGGTTTCTTTCCTGGTTGGCACTATTTTCTATGAAACGTCATAGAAATACGTTGTTTTAAAATACGTTGCCATATTTTACATTTTTCTTACTGTTCTGCTAATACTTACATTTATGTCTCTTTTGCTGGGAACACCGAATTCTGTTTCCTTTTGCTGGGAACACTGTATTCTGTTTCCTTTTGATGTGACACCGCATTCTGTTTTTTCTTTTCTTTTTTTTCCGGGAACACCGCATTCTGTTTCATTTTGCTGGGAACTCTACATTCTGTTTCATTTTGTTGGGAACTCTACATTCTGTTTCATTTTGCTGGGAACTCTACATTCTGTTTCATTTTGTTGGGAACACTGCATTCTGTTTCATTTTGCTGGGAACTCTACATTCTGTTTCATTTGTTGGGAACACCGCATTCTGTTTCATTTTGCTGGGAACTCTACATACTGTTTCATTTTGTTGGGAACTCTACATTCTGTTTCATTTTGCTGGGAACACCGCATTCTGTTTCATTTGCTGGGAACTCTACATTCTGTTTCATTTGCTGGGAACTCTACATTCTGTTTCATTTTGTTGGGAACACTGCATTCTGTTTCATTTTGCTAGGAACTCTACATTCTGTTTCATTTTGTTGGGAACACCGCATTCTGTTTCATTTTGTTTCATTTTGTTTCATTTTGTTGGGAACTCTACATTCTGTTTCATTTTGTTGGGAACTCTGCATTCTGTTTCATTTTGTTGGGAACTCTACATTCTGTTTCATTTTGTTGGGAACTCTACATTCTGTTTCATTTTGTTGGGAACTCTACATTCTGTTTCATTTTGTTGGGAACTCTACATTCTGTTTCATTTTGTTGGGAACTCTACATTCTGTTTCATTTTGTTGGGAACACATTCTGTTTCATTTTGTTTGGGAACACTGCATTTGTTTTCATTTTGCTGGGAACTCGACATTCTGTTTCATTTTGTTGGGAACTCTACATTCTGTTTCATTTTGCTGGGAACACCGCATTCTGTTTCCTTTTCCTGGGAACACTGTATTCTGTTTCCTTTTGATGTGAAACCGCATTCTGTTTCATTTTGCTGGGAACTCTACATTCTGTTTCATTTTGTTGGGAACTCTACATTCTGTTTCATTTTGCAGGGAACACCGCATTCTGTTTCATTTTGCTGGGAACTCTACATTCTGTTTCATTTTGTTGGGAACTCTACATTCTGTTTCATTTTGCTGGGAACTCTACATTCTGTTTCATTTTGTTGGGAACTCTACATTCTGTTTCATTTTGTTGGGAACTCTACATTCTGTTTCATTTTGCTGGGAACACCGCATTCTGTTTCATTTTGCTGGGAACTCTACATTCTGTTTCATTTTGTTGGGAACACCGCATTCTGTTTCATTTTGCTGGGAACTCTACATTCTGTTTCATTTTGTTGGGAACTCTACATTCTGTTTCATTTTGCTGGGAACACCGCATTGTTTCATTTTGCTGGGAACTCTACATTCTGTTTCATTTTGCTGGGAACTCTACATTCTGTTTCATTTTGTTGGGAACACCGCATTCTGTTTCATTTTGCTGGGAACTCTACATTCTGTTTCATTTTGTTGGGAACGCCGCATTCTGTTTCCTTTTGCTGGGAACTCTACATTCTGTTTCATTTTGTTGGGAACTCTACATTCTGTTTCATTTTGCTGGGAACACCGCATTCTGTTTCATTTTTGCTGGGAACTCTACATTCTGTTTCATTTTGCTGGGAACTCTACATTCTGTTTCATTTGTTGGGAACACCGCATTCTGTTTCATTTTTTGTTGAACTCTACATTCTGTTTCATTTTGTTGGGAACACCTCATTCTGTTTCATTTTGCTGGGAACTCTACATTCTGTTTCATTTTGTTGGGAACTCTACATTCTGTTTCATTTTGCTGGGAACACCGCACTATGTTTCATTTTGCTGGGAACTCTACATTCTGTTTCATTTTGTTGAGAACTCTACATTCTGTTTCATTTTGTTGGGAACACCGCATTCTGTTTCATTTTGCTGGGAACTCTACATTCTGTTTCATTTTGTTGGGAACTCTACATTCTGTTTCATTTTGCTGGGAACACCGCATTCTGTTTCATTTTGCTGGGAACTCTACATTCTGTTTCATTTTGTTGGAAACACCGCATTCTGTTTCATTTTGCTGGGAACTCTACATTCTGTTTCATTTTGTTGGGAACTCTACATTCTGTTTCATTTTGCTGGGAACACCGCATTCTGTTTCATTTTGCTGGGAACTCTAAATTCTGTTTCATTTTGCTGGGAACTCTACATTCTGTTTCATTTTGTTGGGAACACCGCATTCTGTTTCATTTTGCTGGGAACTCTACATTCTGTTTCATTTTGTTGGGAACACCGCATTCTGTTTCATTTTGCTGGGAACTCTACATTCTGTTTCATTTTGTTGGGAACTCTACATTCTGTTTCATTTTGCTGGGAACACCGCATTCTGTTTCATTTTGCTGGGAACTCTACATTCTGTTTCATTTTGTTGGGAACTCTACATTCTGTTTCATTTTGTTGGGAACACCGCATTCTGTTTCATTTTGCTGGGAACTCTACATTCTGTTTCATTTTGTTGGGAACACCGCATTCTGTTTCATTTTGCTGGGAACTCTACATTCTGTTTCATTTTGCTGGGAATTCTGCATTCTGGTTCCTTACGCTCCGTAGTCAATCCTTCCTTGTGTAGATACTTTCTATTTGTCTCAGAGGTTTTTCCAGCTTTCATTTTGAGTCTAACATAAACACAGAATATTCATATATATATATATATATATATATATATATATATATATATATATTTTAATTATGTACGCCGATAATATAAAATGGTAATTTAGGATATTCTGACCTAATTTATCCATTCCATAATATGAGATGGCCGTCAGAATGTATATTACGATAAGCCCATCTATTTTATCTTGCAATCAGACTAATCTTAATATTTATTACAGATCTTATATGTTGTTCATATATTTGCGAACTGTATGCATCTCTCAGCATACTATATGCGCTGATACTTTCAGTCAGATTATTCTATAGTATTTCTTTCTCACATATAATGAAATGGATTAAGTCCAACAATTATTATAAAAATACAGTATAAACAGAAAGTAGATTATATATATATATATATATATATATATATATATATATATATGTGTGTGTGTCTGTTTGTGTGTGTGTGTGTTTGTGTGTGTGTGTGTGTGTGTGTGTGTGTAAACTCTAATGAAACACCAGTTTCAAGGCCACACTGGATATCTTGCTACGACTTGTCTCTGGATTCTATGTTGCGAGTGTCATTGCCGTATTGTGCAAGCTGTATTCGACCTTAATCCACGCACGTACATTGTTGACAACATGTTAACCTCTTCGTGTTTTGTTTGTTTGGTCTTTTGATAACTTGTTCATCATCTCATGTTGCCCGACGACAGACTTGAGGTGTGTTATCCTCTAAAATTCCAGTGGCGGGGGCGATGTGGCGACGCGTACTAACTGACAGTACGGAGCTGCTGACCTGCACACATGGCAACCTTTTGGTAGATATAAAGATAATCTGCTTAAATTCAAAGGGACAGGGATAGCATTCGATTGCTTCCAGGCGTCTGAGCAGCTCTGTTTTCAAGAACTGCTCACCGGAAGATAGCTGGAGAAGTCTCTACTAAAGGTGGCCTAAACATTGCATGCCCAGTGTAGCGCTGCTGATGGATGCCTATTTTGCGCTCAAAATCACATGGAAATACGGACATTGGAACGATGGACTCGGACTGAAACATACACTCTATAACGAAAAATAGCTCTAAAGAAATCCTGCTGGAATGTACGAACATTATCTGAGTGCTTAAATTGTTTATCTCCTGCACGACGTACAGCCATTGTCGGCAAAGAATAAAAGTCGTTACGGCGTTGACATAACAGCTCTGCCTGAGACACGAATTCAAAAACACGGGCGTCTGGAGGAGCAGATGGGGGTTACGCATTCTTCTGGAAGAGTAGAAATATGGGTGACAGAACGGAGGCAGCAGAGGGGTTTGTGATTCGCAACAATTTGTTATCTAGAGTGGATGAACTTCCATATGGTATCAGCGATTGGCTGATGGCACTCCGACTACACCTTCCCGGAGGTCGTCATTATTAGTTTTTATAAAATAGCCACAAGGATGCACGGCGCATAAAGAAGAAGACGACAATATAGTTCTTATGGGGAGGATTAGCTGTCCCCACGCCCATCGCAAACAGCACATCCAAGCTCACAGTGCCTAGCATTCCAAAGTGGTCACGCATCTCGGTACTGACTAAGTTCGATTTTGCTTAAATTCGTTGATCGTAAAAGAACCGTTATATCAGCGTGTTATGGCCAGAGGCCTTGCATCATCGTGGCTTTATCACATAAGGTAAAATTATTATATATATCACTTTATCTCTTAGGGTAAATTAATATATATATATATATATATATATATATATATATATATATATATATATATATATATATATATATATATATATATATATATATATATGCATATATATATGTATATATATATATATATGTAAGTATATATACAATATAATAAATTAACTAAACACAATATTATATATCTTACTGTTTTTTTCTTTTTAACATAATTGCCAATTGTATATATATATATATATATACACGTATACAATAATAATGTATATATATATATATATATATATATATATATATATATATATATATATATATATATATATATATATATATATATATATATATATAAAAAAAGAAATATGTTGTAGTGGTTCCAACGAGAGAAAAGTATGTATATTAAAAGAAGAGGGTGCCGCAAACGTTTTTGGACAATTCTAGAAAGAAAATTCGGATTGCCAACACACAAACAGAATGTCTCATATCGAGAATATTCCACATTGAACATGAAGAAAAATTAATTATTTTTAATAATATGTAAAAATCCCACTTTCACCTGAAGACGGTTGCGAGACCAGACCAGAAACACGTGTCGTGAAATTATGTATAATATTTTTCTCAATAAATCCACATTACAACCAAAAACGTTTGCGGCACCCCTCTTTTTTTAATATATATATATATATATATATATATATATATATATATATATATATATATATATAAAGAAAGATAAAAACTATATTTTACTAAGTTTATAAAAAATAAATGTGTACTAAATCAAAGAAATGAATTAGCTATTTTTTGCCGTCATTATCATAAATTTTACTTAAATAATATTGAAATATAAAATTTTTAAAGATGTGACCTGGTAATATACATTTTTATACTTGATATGAAAGAATAATTTTACACACTTTAAGTAATTCTAATAGAATTACCAATTTTAAATATAAATATAGTACATTAAATATTAAAAGTGAAAAATATTTTACAATTGTAGTTAAATAAGACGTATTCTAACCTAAACATCCCCAGAAAATCTTTAAGTATACAAATAGAAAAAATGCCGTAAAATTTTTGCCGTTAACAATAAAACTTTAAAAAATTTCCAGACGACATGCATTTAACGGATGTCAGAATTCGTTGTAAAAATACATCCCTAACCCTACCTAAGCGTAAGCCCTTTTTCAAACGTGACTAATAACTAATACAACAAAAATTAATGAATACGACGACCCAACCACCCCTTGTCTGGATGAATGGATTTATCTGTATCCTTGGAAACTGTAAATTATGATTTTTGTCGTGCATTTAAAACCCAGCAAATTTAAAAATAAGTTACTCCAAAATTCGCTTGACGATTAAATGGAACTAATGTGTTTAATTTGATTACAAAATTAAATTCGAAACTTTTAGCTTCCATTTTAAACATGGTTAGAACTGTGTAGCGAAAATACATATTTTAAATCAGCTAATTTATATATACATATATATATATATATATATATATATATATATATATATATATATATATATATATCATATCTGCTACTATAATAATATTTAGAAAAATGGATTTCATTCAACGAAATCAATATTGACTAGACAGAACGTGATTCATGTTAATCCTATGAAGGCTGGATGTTTAATGTGAATCACGTTCAGTCTCGGTAATCTAGATTTTGCCGAAATTAAATCCATTTTTCTTAGGACAAAGTTAGCATGATTCGCTGAGCAAAACTGGATCAGCGAATCATGTCAAAATTTGAGTTTTATACATTGTAATACATACATACATACATATATACATACATACATACATACATATATATATATATATATATATATATATATATATATATATATATATATATATTGGCACACCATCCAGAATAGTTTTACAAGCATTGCCGTATGCCACTGTAAGTCTTACTCTTCAGAATGGTCCATAATTTCTTAACACCTCAAGATTCCACATTAACTCCGAATTTTCAATCTCTCTTCATGTGAGGGTTGTTTGGCAAGTAACTATACAATCTTTATTCCATCTGGCCTTCTTAATACAGATTCTTCATGTAATCTCAGCCCTATATATTTATGTATATATGTTCATGTTAATCGAGGAAACACGGTGGGGTAATGGATAGCGGCTTGGATTGAGGAATCGCAGAGCCGAGTTCGAATTCCAGTCGAATCCATTACATTCACTTACGTGCTAATATCCTTGGGAAAGGTATGAATCCTCTCCCTCCAGCTATGGATTAAATAGCAGGACAGACTGGGTTCTATAGCCTTGGATCGCAACTGGTCTAGAAGGACAACTCTGAATTCAAAACCTCTGGGGGGTCGTTTGGGAACCTTGTAGCATTCGGTGCACCAGGTCTCTGTATTCGTCCCTTCAAAATGTGTGGATGGTCCTGCACGAAGCCTTTGCCACTATAATCAAAATCTCATGTGCCGGTGTCGGGCTGTCGGTTTCCTGGAAACTGATCTGCTTGACCCTCATACGTCGAATCTCGACGGGAGAGTCGATTATATGTTCATAGGGGCCTCGTAATTGGTTTCTTATATTGCTACTGGATGTAGGATCACTACATAAAATCGTAAAAATATGCAAAATATGTCGATGAATAATCTTTGTAGATAATCATTCTTGAAACCTTCTTTAATCCACGGCTCCCAAAATGTTCATATTTGTCGTTTTAGAAGGGAATTCCTATCCATAATTTTCAATGACAAAATTCATCTCTTGCATACATAGACTGATTCATTCCTAAAAATAAGTAATCATTTTTTGTAGATTAGCTTTCCACAAGACAGTATTTGTTAGAATGGAAAATATTTTTACAGAGATTCCGTGAGTTTTTTTTTATTGACACTGTTTACATTGTTCGGACAGATTTTCGACCGATTTTATTCCTTTAGACATAAAACGGGACCCTGGTAATTTTTCTTTTTACAAATGTTTGCCTTTTCTTTATACTGTTCGAATTACATCGGATTTCCTACTAACTCAAATATATATTATTTACATTATTCGGACTGTTATCCTCATCTTAATTTTTTGGTTCACAACGTTTCGGCCGTTGTATTGAACTGCAACTCTTGGGGTGATTGGAATTTTAAAAACTAAACCTTTATTTAGTACACCGGGGTAGATTGTGCCAATGCCTCTTCCAGGTGTCTCAGTTAATTCAACTCTCCAAGTTTTTGGTTCACCACTGCTGTGGCCTGGTATTGAACTCACAACTCTTTGTGTCTAGTCACTGGATCTAACCAACGTCTTTGTCCACAGATGGACCAGTGGATAGACCCAAAGAGTTGTGTGTTCAATACCAGGTCACAGCAGTAGTGAACCAAAAGCTTTGTGAGTTAAATTACAGGGAAATAACTGAGACATACGAAAGAAGTGTGGCACGTGGAACTAGAACAATCTACCCCGGTGGACGAAATAAAGGGTTCGGTTCGAAATTCCAATCACCTGAAGAAGGCCGGAGATTATATCGGCCGAAACGTTGTGAATATGGTATTGAAGATGAGGATAACAGTCTGAATAGTGTGAATAATGTAATTAATCATAATACCTCATCTCAGAGATATAATCAAATATGAAATTTACATTCTACCATGATTAAGCAAATACACCTTCAGCAATATTTACTTTATATATCGGTAAAATATGAAGTGGGTGAGACGCGATGTGTTAGTGGTCTAGCATACTGTGTATGTATATATGTATATAACTTAATATGAGCTTAGTTCAGTCCAATGACCATTACAATTCATTACAATGGTAGCAATCTAATATGCTTGCTCTCTCTCTCTCTCTCTCTCACTCTCCTTGCTCAAAGTAGCAGACAAACATAAATGTGTTTCCGTTATGAATTGAATTATTCATCCAGTTATATATGCAACGCAAATTGGTTACTATGTATTTACACAGGTTCCTTGTGGTGATTTATCATAGTTTAACTACGTCTGAGACACGGCCTACAATAATGCACTTTTAGCAGGATTTGTGTGATTGAAAGCGCCTCTTCTCAGATTTTGCTTAGACCGGTAGAAAGGCATGAAGATAGGGCACTCTCAGATTTATTTCTACTACTCAGACTCAATCCATGTCTTATTCTATCACTAAACAAAGCAAGGGACTTTCGATATACCTACAATCGAAATGTGCTCATAAAGTGGCTCCTCTTATCATTAAAACTCTACAATAAATGCATTGCTGCTTCTTACTTGCCCACCTATTGGAAATCTATTTCTGTAGCTTCTGTTATTAAGAATTCATTCGAACAGACTGATCCTCGAACTATCGGCCAACGAGATTTCTATATCTTTTTGGGAATCTAATGAGACTCTAATCAATTCCAAAATGGTTAAACATCTTGCAGATTCTTCATTCAGAAGCAATATCTCTAGATAAGAATGCTGGTATCTGGATGATGTTTGAGTGGTTTTGTTATGAGGGTCCTCTTCTGAAGTTGAATGTTTATGTTATTTCTTGGCGTATTTTTGATCTGATTCAATATTAATTATCAAATCACCAAATTAACATTATCCTTAACGGCTCCTTTTTCTAGATCTTTCTACATTAATGCAGCTGTCCTCAAGGCCTCTATCCTCTAACCTATATTGTTCTTAATTTGCATCAACGTCATTTCCGATATCATCAATTCTCAACTCAGTTATTTACTCCAGTCTTAATATTAAGTCTGATCGGTTCGATATGGTCAAATAGACAGCTGATCAATCAATGACCTACAATCTATTGATAACTGGGGCTAGAATTAAAAAAAAAATGAATGCCTCCAAAACGAAACTTTAATTATAAGCATAGCTGATGCTAACGTCCATGCGTGTAGATTGCTGTGCCTTCTAGAGATAACGTTTTTTTTTTCTTCTGCGGCTTTGATGTTGAAAGATTTTATTGAATCGTTACTATATTTCTATTCGGAAAGTTGGTTCACTATTTGTGGCTCGACATTTCTATTTTCCCGAATCTGTCTTACACATATATAAATCTATCACTCGTTTATGCATTAAATATTGATGTCACGTCTGGTCACGTCTGGTCACATATGGTCTGGTGCTTCAGCTAGATATTTAGAGAATCTTGATGAAATAAATCCAAGATTCTGCAAGGTTGTCGCTACTGACCGGTTATCACGACTTCAGAGAATTGCCCAACAAGATGCATTCAACTTTTCTTTTCTCTGGATATTTTTGATGACTATTCTGATACCTCTTTTGTACCTAGAATTCATCATATTAATCACATTACTATAGAAGTTCAAAATGAGAATTTCAAAACTGAAAATGACAAAATCCAAAGTCAAAATGAGAAAACCAAAACTCAAAATGACAAAATCCAAACTCGAAATAACAAATTCTAAACTCAAAATGACAAAAACAAAACTCAAAATGAGAAAATCCAAACTTAACATAAGAACAGTCTTTATTAATATAACCATAAACGTTTAATACTCGACATCGTTCAAAATGAAATCTGATAGAAACTTTTTTTAGGATTTTGCTATCACTTGATTGCATAACCCTGGTGTTATTTCCTTCAAAGAATCTTCAAATATGCCGCCCAATTTGTTTAATCTAAATCCTTTTTCGTTGTCCCTGATGGAATTCATGCATTGCGGATCTCGTTCATGTTTTTAGCCCATTTTATTTTGATGAATTTTCTAACCCTAACCGACCAGACTTTTTCTATCAGATTAAGTACGGTCTTATTTGGAGAAAATGATTGCGCTCAAATTCTGGATCGAGTAAAACTCTCTCACTGTTGGAGTGGCATAGAGCATTTTCAATGACAATAAATGTTAGTTCCTAATAGATTTTATAGGCCTCCCGCAAACATTCTTTCATCCAATTTCCAGCCGCTTCCTCACTGTAGCAACCTGGATGAATTTCATTATGTATTAGCCCCTTGGTACGAATGCATCCAATTATATGAATATATGCACCTTTAGAAGACACTGAATATGTACTGCATTTTTCTTCACTCAATGATCGACCGTAAATTCCCGTAATATGCAGGTTGAAATTTGTTTCGTCCATAAATAGGATGCGGGAATTCTCATCTTGTTAATCCAACAACCTTTCGGCAAATTCGTTTCTATTTTCCTTATTGGTAAAATTATTTCCCGTTTCAGGATCAAATCTTATATGTTTGATAGTGTACATTATGCCATCCAAGGTGATGGCGAATACATTTACTTGATACAGAAATATCGTACTTCTGTATTTTTTCTGCAAGCTGAGCACAGTTGATTCTTCGGTTCTGCTCAATCTGATCAACTACAAATTTACGCTGGGTCTCAAATCATTGAATGCCTACAGCGTCTTCTATTGTCTACTTTATAACCTTAATTTATCCGTCTATATGCAGCGTATGTTTTGATTACAAGTCTTGAGGATTTCCAGTATTCATCATTTTTGTAGACTGCCAAAAATACCCTTTTCATGAGTTTCGCATTTTCTTATGTACATCTTTTGTGTCATGATTGTTAGGTAATGAATTCAATGAGTATAGCTTTTTCAACTGGCAAAGTATTACTTGATTTTAATGAGTAATGTTCATCAACTATGAAACACCATAATAGAAATTGAAACCTGAAGTATATATATATATATATATATATATATATATATATATATATATATATATATATATATATAGTTTTAAAAAACAAGGAATGTATTGTTTTTAATTTTTAAAAGTCTCTAAGGCACTTTCAACCAACATCTCATCAGGAGACAATCGTTCATCTAGGCTAGCATCTCGCTCTCACCCTTTCACTGTCGAAACTGTTAAATGTAGCCGTCTCTTCTACTCCAATAGCTTCATGGCTCGCACTTCTCGCCTGTTTAACTCCCTTCCCTTTTCCTGTTTCCCTGATAGCTATAATCTCCAACTAATTCAATGTAATGTCAATCGACATCTCCAGATGCCCTGATCTATCCCCTATCCTTCTCTTCATCCTTTCCTCTATCACTCTTCTTTGCTCTCGCTCCAACTCTCTGTAACCCCTTGTGTGCTAGTAGCTCCCTGCCTTGTTTGGGGTGAAACGCTTAAAAAAAAAGAAGAAGAAAAGGTAACCATTCGTTATTCACTAACCGAGTAGCCAGAAATAAATCCAAATATTCTGAAGTCTAGAGTGTATCACGTATCGTCATGTTATTTTAGTCCTTGTTATTTTGAAGATGACGGTTATACTTTGACTATATATATCTCAGTAGAAAAAATCCAAATGTTCTTTTGTATTCCATCGTCTTTTCATCCGGCTTAGCTTGTAATCACCTGTATATATATATATATATATATATATATATATATATATATATATATATATATATATATATATATATATATATAAAAGTGAATATAAATAAATATATATATATGTATAATTATTTATATATCATATGCGCGGTACTTATTAGAAAGCGCTCAATATCAGAGATAGAGCTAACATTAAAAAATTAATCAATTTGTCTGACGATCACTAAACCGTGAAACCCAGGGTCATAAACTCACATCTATCCAACCATATATATATATATATATATATATATATATATATATATATATATATATATATATATGCATGCATGTATGCATAGATAGGTAGATAGATAGATAGATAGATAGATAGATAGATAGATAGATAGATAGATAGGAGGGGAGGAAAAGGCAGATATATGAGACAGAAAAAGGAAACAGACAGGACCTATAATATATTGTCGTCGGACCAATATATTTAGAGAAATGGATGTAGGATGATTGTATTACGCCAATGATTACAGTAAAATAGATGAAACTTGCTAAGAAAATCAATAAATTTTAAAGCCATGGCAGCAAAAATAATTAAACTCACACACGCTTCAAAATAGTTATATTTCCGTTCATATACTTGTTTTGGTCGACGTTTAATCTTTTCTAAAGAGTGTGTATTACATCTTCTGTCTTGTCAATTAAAAAAAATCTCAAGAAAGAAAATGAGTCCACCAGTACGAAAGTGTGTTCCGAATTCCAGGAGAAACAGTTTGATCAGACCAGAAATGGGATCATAGCTCAGCCAAGTTCCATTCACCTTTTAGGTATGCACATCTTGTTCAGACCTTCTCAAAAGCGCGTCATCCAATAGTAATATATGCTTAATTAATTGTCACATCCGAAATCTAAACAAACTTCTAATGAATTAATGAATTCAATTTTAAACTTAAATTAATGAATTCAATTTTTAACTTAAAATTAATTCTTATTGCCAAACAAATATATCCCCTAACATATACCGTTTAAATAACAAGAAATAATATTTGGATTACTCATAAAATACATTAATTCCTCAGTAAATTGTATATTTTATTTCGACTTTTAACACGTCTCATCTGGTTGTTAACAATGATGGTAATAAATGATTTTATTTAAAATTACAATTTGTGAAACATCACTTCTTTTTATATTTTCGGAAAATTTTCCATAAAATGCTAAAAGGAAAAAACAAACTTTTCATGTAAAAAAGGAAAGAAAATAAAAAAGTCCATAAAAAGAAAAGGAAGAGGAAAGAAAAGAAAGTCATATGAAAGCATAAAAAATCTACCTTACTACCAAGAGAATGGAAAGAAAAGAAAAGAAAAAGAGAAGTATATCCAAATTATACAGATACAAAGGAAGTGAAAAGAGAAGAAAATAAGATATGAGAATTTGTTGATACAAGTTTAAACCAATGAAGAATAATTCGAATTTGAATGAACTGAGAAGGAGAATTCAAATTTGAACGGAATATCATGTTCTCTTTCTCACTGTGTGTTTATCTAAAAGTAAATACGCTTAAATTCACCTCTTTCCCTGCCGTACGCCAGCAGCTTAGTGGTAGATTCCCCCGACTGACGCCAATTGAGTCAGGTTTTCGATCATAGCTTGAAGCAACCGGACGTCTAGCCACACTGATACAACGAAACTGTCTGTAAGGTGATTATATATATATATATATATATATATATATATATATATATATATATATATATATATATATATATATATATATATATATATATATATATATATGATGTGCGTGTGGCGTATATATTTATATTATGGAGTATTCAGTGATGCTCAAACGCACGACACTATAAAATCTGTCAAACTACTACTAGTCTATTTTTAATTTTTTTTTAGTCCTGTGATAAGACAAAATATAAGGCAGCCAGTGTAAATCGAACCTACAACTCCATCTCGCCCGGTAGCAGTGTAGTGCGAGAATGCAAATATTCGTTGAGCTTATCCTAGTCTGTTTCATGGTTACAATATAAGAACACCCACTTAAAATCAAAATCCCTAACCTTATTATGAAAGGTGATATCATTATGCCTATCATCTCAACGACAGACCGGTAACGAATTTTCATTTGTGCATTGTCTATACTTTTGAAATATTAAAATTCACGAATCCGATGATTGCTGATTTTTTCCTTGGAATCAGATATGTATCAAAGCTCCCGTAGGATATGTCAGAAATTTTGGTCAGACAAAAAATACTTAAGTCCCTTTGAATTTAGAATATCTTCATTCACATAAATTCCATCAGCATCAGTTTCCTCAAAGAATTAGTCGCTTTATCATATCGTTTTTATGAATGTAATTTTGTTGGGATGTAAATAACGTAGACAGAGTATTTCCCACATTTCCGTCTCTTTTAACAACATTTCTATTAAGAATCTTTCTGTAAATTTCGCCAAATATGATAATGAGACAGGACAAGTTATCGAGTACTAAGAGGGGTTCATTATTTTTTATTTGTTTGTTACTTTTTTACCCCTGCCGAGGTATTCAACCTCAGCAGACGTGATCTTTGCTCCAGGAGACCGTGTATTATAATGATGGAAAGACGCAACTAAGCTATTGATCAGTATCGTTTAGACTCTGTCGATTTTCCAAATAGATATCTACTATAAAGGTAATAATGACTGGCAAAATCTCAAAGTGGACCACAATAATGCATTAATATTACAAAAGAAAAGGTACCGTGAATGCAGACAGATATTTTATTCATGCTGTTGCCGGTTAGCCTATACTCGTCGACTATCTATGTTGCTTTATATCCTTGTAAAATATCAGTCTTCCATTACAACTCACTAATGCATATGCAAATGGCGATACGCGATCTCCAATTTGCAGACTGGCACAACTGATTACGTTTGGTTCAGCGTTGATTTCTGTCAAAGTATAACAAGTTGTTACAAAGAAAGTTGTGCTGTTGAATTTCTATTCTGAGCAAATGTCTGAATATCATTAGCATTATTATAGTGAGTTCAGGGAAAAATAAGTCATCGTTAAATTAAAAAAAAAAAAAAACGATCAATTCGTGTCGAAACTTTGAAGGTGATGTCTCTTTTTCTAAGCCTTTCAAAACAACTCCGGTATTCCTTTCGTTTAAAGAACATATCCCCAAAACACCATGAATATATTGAACTGCTTTTGCGGCATTAGTGCCTTTTGTAAATTCATAGAACATTACAAGTTTCGTGTGCTCTGTAGACACATCCAAATATAGAAAAATCAAGTTAGTTGAATTGTATTTTGACAACGAAACCTACTCATTATTATTTTACGATTGATTGACTGATCTTTTGTTTGTTTGTTTTTTGAGGTTCTTTTACTTTTTTTTAATATGTTTTTTAAAGCCGAAACATACATTGGGATTGTAAGATTTT